>JAOSBO010214390.1:0-36483 GCA_027563915.1 Erythroxylum rotundifolium | reverse complement strand
ACAAGTAAATGATTCCTAGTTATCTAGTTTTAGCAAGCATAAGACATAAAGATATATAAAATCACTCTGTTCACCTGCCAATAAGAATGAATTCAATAGGTAATTTTTATTAAATGAAATTTGTAAAAATTATTTTTTAAGGATGCTTTAATTATTTGTAAAACCCATTTTAGTGGGATTTTTTCTATCTTTATCAAGAGTCATTTGATTTCGTTTGGTCTTTTGATTTTTTTTTTTGCAAAAACAAAGTGGTTCACTTTGCTATAAAATGGTTAAGAGTTTATGCTAATCATTCCTCCACAGCCACTGGATGGGCTTTATTTCCTTAGAAAAATTTATCCCACCATTTTAATTTAAATCTTCACACCAATACTGGGATGTCTAGTTGGGGGTCTTATTTATACTCGCACTTCCATATTAGCACCCAAAGGATGAAAAATTTAGAGACAAATAAGAGGCTTAGTAAGAAAATTCCTATGTAGATTTTATCTTGGTATTTTTCTTTAGAAGTATAATATCCTTCGTATACAATGGGAACATACGCAAGATGCACTTGTACCATTTCCACTAATTGATGAACCAAATGTGAAATTACTCTTTACTCTAATGTTGAAGAAAAACGGCCATAATTGGCGGTTTATCACATTGTTTATTAAGAATGCATTGAACTAAGCTTCTTGGTAATCATGGTAGGTGTAAATTGGCAAATATGGTAAATTTGTTTTAAAAAATAGGCTTCAAATTTTTTGAGTTTCCATTGCTCGACTCCCTACACCATTGGGTGAATCACTTTATTTATTTCTTAAGTAGAATATGTAAGGACTGTTTTGTTGGACTTAACGTAATAATGTTTAATTTTCACACAATCTATTTTTTTAAGGATGTGTTTATAATAAATAGGTAAGGACTGTTTTGTTAGACTCAACATAATAATGTTTGATTTTCACACAATCTATTTTTTTAAGGATGTGTTTATAATATTTTCAAGTTCTTGACAGATCTTAAGGCTTATAGTGCCATCATTTTGAAAAAAAAAGTTGTTTATCACTTAAAAAAGGTTTGGGTCATGAAATCCATTTTCAATTGTCAAAATATTTTTAAATTTTTCTTTTTCAAAAAAAGTTGCTTTAAAAAGATTTTTTATTGAAATTTGCATATCTTTTGAAGAACTTGTCGATAAAATTTCTTTAATATTTGGTTAATGTAAAATGAATTTTCTAGTTACACTTTCAGTAACCATTTTTTAAAGAATTTATTTTTATGGGCACTCATTAAGTGAATCTCTCAAAGCTATGGTTAACTCTAGAGTCATTGAAAGATGTTTAAACCGCTTAGAAATGTCCACCATATTGGATAAAATCTCACCTTGGTTTTTTGGTAGAAAGAGAATTGTTTTTTCTTCCTCTAGTAACTCTTTCTAGGTTTTTACTGGTTACTCTATTGTGGACTTTGAGGGGTAGACTTTCAAGTAGATAGGCTTACATGGCTAGGAGGTCATTATGGGTTCTGTAATTTTTTTCTAACTTTCTCACCTAATAGAGGAGGTAGTCCTACTAAGAACTTCTCCTTCCAAAATGGTTTATTTGAATCTTCTCTAAGCATTACTTTAGTTAAGAACGTGCCTTTATATCATTTGAAATTAGAAAGACTTTTACACTTAAGGTTTGATAATAATTTTACATTTTTGTCTTTCAAGTGTGAAAGGTCTTCTACAAAATGTAGAGATATTGCTAAGATTAGTGTAGGGATTGCATCCCGAATGGGCTTACTCTCTTCACCTTAAATTGTCTTTCCTTCTTCATTCATCCTAATGGCTTTAAGGATATCTAGTCTTTGGGATTCGGTTAGGTGGTAATCCCACCAACCTTTTAACTGTCAGGAAAATTCGACTATTAAGAGCTCAAGTATTGTATGGTTAGAGGTTCCTAATTATGTTTTATAAGCTTCAGTTGCCATTTTCATTTGTTAAAACGCTTTCAAAATTATATATTCAGACATTCCATTAATATTCCACTCATAGATAAAAAAAAATATACTTAGTCTGTTATAAGATGTTAGGTTTTTTAGCAGTGTAAATGTTAATCTATTATAAGTTGTTAGGTTTTTTAGCAATGTAAATGTCAGAGGTAATGGGCTTCGTCCAAAGAGGTTTTTGTTACCAATGGAGTTTGTTCACTATTAGAGAATGAGATTTGAGGCTTTCAAACTCATAGTTGGTTTCTTGTTAAATCATGTTCACTTTTGGGGAACTACTAGCTTTGATCATAGTTTGAATCTTAGTTTGGACGGTGTCAAATTTTAGGATGTTGAGGATTTTGGGGAATCAAAAACTATGTTCTCATTAAACCTATTCAATTGGCTTTAGATGACATTGAGAAATTCTTCATTATTCTTTTTCGTAAATTGGTTCAAATTATAGTTGAACACTTTATACAGCTTGAAGATGGGGATTTTGACCGACTCTGTTTTGGTTATCACTATGATAGTTTCTAGGCTTCTCTCTATTCTAGACAGTTGTCCCCATAGAGAATGAAAATAAGTGTTGGTGTAACTATTATGATATATAATGATTCTAATTTCTTTGGGGTTTACATTTCACTTTCATTTTTTATTTTTAAAGGGGATATTATCACCATTTTTTTTATAAGGACGCATAATGTTATAGAATTAAGGGGCTTTTTATTGCAATTTTTCAGAGGAATAAGAACTTAGAGGAAGAACTTGAATAAGAAAGCTTGCTTCCTTTGTTTTGAACTTGATCTTTATATAGGCTCCTTATGTCCTTTTTTCATCTTTACAATTCTTCGAAGTGATTTCTCCTTTAAAGAATTCATATGTATCTCCTTGGCACAGGTTTATGTCTTGTTAAATAATTGAAATGATTCTCATTTTGTATACAATTACGCCTAGGAAAACAGCATAGATTTCCTTTTAGAGCCATTAATAACAATACTAAAACAAAGGTGTAGGAAACGACTATAGGAGAGAAATTGCAGGCAAAGAACCCTCATTTATGTGAAACTAGGATTCCTTACAAACAAAACATAACGATAGCATCCCCTTTAAAAACAAAAAAAATCAAATTGAAAATGTGAACCCTAAAGACATCTAAACATTTTGTGTTAGAATAATTACACTAACACTTATTTGCATTCTCTAAGAGGACAACTGTCTATAATAGAGAAAAGCCTAGAAAATCCCATAGTGATAACAAAAATAGTCACAAAATGGCTAACAATAATTTAATCTAACTTAGGAAAAATAACAACAAAGAATCCCTCATTATTATCTAAATTTAATTGAATAGAACTATTAAGAACATAGTTTTTGTTTCCCCAAAATCTTCAACATTCCAAACTTTGAACACCATCAAAACTAGGAGTCAAACTAAGAGCAAGGTTAATAGCTCCCAAGAAGTGAACATGATTGAAAAAGAAAATAAGTCTGAATCTGAAAGCCTCTAACCTCATTCTTTAATAGTTAATGAGCTACATCGGCAATAAAAACCTCATTGGAAAAAATTTCTCATTGCCTTTAAGATAGGCAGTGATAAAAAACATAATGTCTTACAACATACTAAGTATAATGCTTCTTCTATCTATGAATGGAATATCGATGGAATGTTTGAATACAACATTTTGAATGTGCTTCAATGAATAATAATGCTAGCTAATGCTTATTAAACCTATTAGGAACTTCTTACTAAGTAATTGCTATGCTTTCAACAGTTAAATTTTTTGGACAGTTGAAAGGTTGATGGGAATACCACCTAATTGAATCCTAAAGATGAGATATCCTTAAAGTTATTAGGAAGAATGAAGAAGGTAAGACAATTTTGAATGAAAATAATAAGCCCATTTAGGATGCAGTCCCAAAATTAATCATAGCAACCTCTCTATATTTTGTAAGTGACTCTTTACACTTGAAAGATAAAAACATTGAATTATTGTCAAGCCTTAGGTGTAAAAAATGCTTTGATTTTAAATGGTATAAAGGCACATTCTTAACTAGAGTAATGTTTAGAAAAGATTTTAATAAGCCTTTTTATAATGAGAAGTTCTTAGCAAGACTACCTCCTCTGTTAGGTGAAAAAGTGAGAAACAAAATTAGAGAAACCTATAATGACCAGGTTCCTTACGACAGATTAACTTTGATGGGCTTATTAATTATACCAATGAGAAGATTTAAAACTTTCCAAGACATTAAACTTTAAAGAAATTGAAATATGAAATACTCAAAACCTAAAAAGAGTTAGGAACTTTCCATCAACAAGTTGATATCTCCCAAAGCAAAAGAAAGAAACCTTGTGGAGACTATAATAAAGCCTAATCTAACAAAACTAAAAACAAATTTCCATAAAAAACATTGGAAATTCTACAAAAAGCCCAAGCCTAATAGGAAGTATATGAACAGGCCCCAAAACTTTCCTTTAACATCAAAATTTAGAAACATAATATGTTATAGTTGTAATAAAAAAAAGGCCACATAGCTAGGTACTATAAAATCAGTAGAAAACTTTTGAACTTTGTTTTATATCAAGAAACGTTAGATAAAATCCAAGCCCTATTGACTTCTAATAGTAAGTCTTATAAACATTATTCTAATGAAGAATTTAAAAATGAAGCCTTTGGATTTAAAACTGATAGATCAATAAGTAGTCATAAAATGTTAGACAATAAACAATCAAATTTATAAAAATAAGGTAACATGCTATCCAAAGACCAAAAATTACTTTTAAAAGTAATAAACCACATATAGGAGCCCCAATTACAAAAGGAATATTTGCAAAAACTTCAACAATCCTTTAAAACCTTTAGTCAAATCCTACCTTCAAATATCCTCTAACAAGTACAATTTAAACAACATCTTATATAAAGCAAAGAAAACAAAAAATTCAAAACCCACCTTTACTAGTTTATAACAAGAAATCATAGTGATAAAATAAGAGCTAAAAATCCTCAAACAAAAACAAAAAGAAGATAGTGAAACCACTAGAAAATTTCTTTCAATAGATCAAAAGACAAAAATGTGAGTTATATGAATAAATCAACGAAACACTTAAAATTAATAATGCCAAAAAATTGCCCAAAGATTTTCTTTTCATCTTCACCAAATTGCCTTCTAAAAGTATTTTATTTGGATAACCTAAGACTTTAGTGTAGACAATGTAGCATTCTTTGACACATCAGTCAATTTAAATTGGATTAAGCAAGAAATAATATGTACAATGCTTATTGCAAACCCAAGAGAGACTTAAAGCTACCAATAACTCAAAGCATAAGATAAACAAATTGATGCCTGTGTTTTCCAAAGTAAAATTTATAACAAAACTTCCTTTTGTAAATATAGAAAATATATATTATACGGTTATCTTAAGAACTCCTTTCATAAAACTACTTACCCCTTGCATTATGAGTCATGATAGCATCTCAACAAAAATCAACAACAACAAATTGTGCTTTCCTTTATAAAAAAAAAACTAGGAACATTAACTTGATCAAAGCTTATGCCATTTACAAAAGCTAATTGAACATCATTAATGCAAAATAAAAATAATTGACATAATTGAACAATGATGTTGTAATAGAGAAAACAGAAAACTAGTTACAATATGAGCAAACAATAAAAGATTAGAAATTTATAAAATGTTATTGAAAGTGAAAAATAGAAAACAATGCGTTATAGTTTGCCTTGTGAAAAGGATTTTGATGAAAAACATATTTTGGAAACTAATTTCTTGCCCTTAGTGAGTGGTGACCGACAGTAGCTTCTCTTCCTTCATAGATGGGTTGTCACAGGCCAACAAGGACCACAAAAAGCTGGGAGAATAGGAAAATTTATATTCTAATGAGTTTCTTGTTTTGTTTCAAAAGACCCCAATTGGAGTTTCCCCTTCAAGCCAATGTTTTCCTAACAAGATGAAGGCTGGTGCTTGGAATAAGAAGATTCAGACCAATCAGTCTAAAATCTAGATGAAACATTATCAAAAAGTGATTAAAGATGGGATTGTGTGCCCTCCTTTGGAACTATTGAAAGCTAGAGAAAGAGCCTAGTTAGCAGCCTTGGTCAGTTCTTTTTTAAACAAAAGGCTTGCATTTCCTAGCATTCAGGCTTGGGCTAATTCGAAGTAAGGTATGAGAGGATTGGAGAAAACACTAGTGATGGATGATGGCACAATGTTGTTTAAATTTGTTCTTAACTGTAGCTTAGATGAAATATTGGAAATGGGGCTATGACATAGTGGTGGACAACCAATGTTTATGTAAAAATGAAAGCCTATAATTGAGGTTAATAGAGAAAATATAGACGTGATTCCTATCTGGATACATTTCCATAATCTTCCATTGGAGTTATGGACAGTTGAAGGATTAAGCTTTATATCAAGCTCCTTGGGAAATCCATTATGCATGGATGCACAAACATCTAGCTTAGAGAGAATTGGTTATGCAAAAATTTATGTTTAAGTGAGTAGGAATGTTGAACTACTTAAAACCTTATCCATAATGAGAATCGAGTTAATAGGGGAAATGGACAAAGTTGTGACCAAGTTGTCTTATCCATGGAGACCACTAAGAAATGGATGCCAACTAGGAGGAGATTTAAAATAGGTTGGCAAGAGTAACTTTTGGAATTATAACTAGATTTTAGTGAGCCTATTAAGGAAGCTAAATATCACTAGAGCTATGAAATAGTACAGATTGTTAATTTAATCAGTCCTTCTGACAATAATGGTAATGAGGAACAAGGGAGGGGTGAAGATGATATTAGATGGATGCAGTAGAGCCTAAAAAATTTGGATTTTGTGAAAGCTGTGCCAAATATACAACCTTATGTTGACATAGGAGAGCAAGGTTAGATATCCAATAATCAGGCCAATGTGGAGATGGATCAATCTGTGGAAGGTATGGAGATAATTCCTAAGATACTAGAGAAAAAAATAGAGCAAAATGAAACTATTGAAGGAGGATCCAATACTAATTTTGTTACTCCTAATTACTCTAAAAGGAAATCTGCCAAAAGGATGGCTAAATCTAAAGGGGTTTCCCTTTAGATGACTATCCTTGTATGGAATACAAGGGGGTTAAATGACCCCTTAAAAAGATGATGGTTAAAGAATTAGTAGATGAAAGGAAACCTACTTTGGTAGGTCTTCTCGAGACCAAAATAAAAACATCTTCTGATCAAAGGGGATTGGCATTTTTAGGTGCACAATGGAAGTATATCTCTAATCATTCATAACACTATAATATTATAATTATTTTCTTATATAATTCTGAATTAATTGAGGCTAAGATCAATTGGATGAGTGAGCAGTTTATCCATATGCATTGTTGGCTAATAGGCAAGTTCTATTTTGAAGTAACTCTCATTTATGCATCAAACTTTTCCTTTCAGATGGAGAAATTGTGGGATGAGCTTCAGAATATTCATTCTGGAATGCAGCTTCCTTGGTTATTAATTGGTGATTTCAATTGTTACGTTGAATCTGATGAAGTTGAGGGTGGTGTTGGGTCTGATTCTATAATAGGGAAAGAACTTAATATACTATTTAAAAGTGTTGATCTTCTGGATCTTAAAGGAATAGGCAGGTGGTTTACATGGACTAACAAACAACATGAGGATATGCCAATCAGGAAAAACTAGATGGAGCTTTGGTAAACCACACTTGGCTAAGTTTTTTTCCTCAAGCTTTTGTTTATTTTGGTGATCATATTTTCTTAGATCATGCCTTCATACTGATCTAGTAGATGACTGAGAGGACCAGAATTGGAGCTTCTTTGAGATTTTTCAATGGTTTGACTCATATGGAGGCTTTTATGGCTTTAGTTAGCAAAATTTGGGAACAAGACTTGTAGGGATATAAGACATTTCAACTTATGTAGAAATTGAGATTAGTCAAATGTGCTATTAAACAGTTCAATAAGAGACATACTCAGGATCCTAACAACCTAAGAAAATCTCTAACAGATGTACAACAAGATTGTTATCAGGATCCCCATAATGTGAGCCTAAGGGGTATAAAAGTTAAGAGGCTGAAGTAATATCGGGAAGGTTTGAATTTACGAACTCAATCCTTAGACAAAAAGCTAGGCAGGCTTTGCTTAAAGATGGTGATTCAAACACAAAGTTTTTCATGCTTCTCATCTTGGTAGTAGAAACATCAATACTATTACTAAGTTGAAGGATGAATTAGTTAATGATATTTCTGATCATTAAGACCTATCCAATTTAATCCGAGACTATTTTCAAAATCTTATGGGAAGGTCTGAAATTCAACAAAGGGGACTTGGTGTAGAGAGTGTATTAGAGTTCAATCCCAATTAGTCTCTTTTAGATATGCTCAATGCATGATGGGTTTTTTATGAGATGAAATCAACTTTGTCTTTTAATAAATTCACTCAGGGAGAAGGTGATTAGAGAATTACATTGGGGAGGTTTAGTTGGTCACCTTGGTAGGGAAAGATTCTTAAAAAGGTTAGAAAGAGATAATATTGGCCAAAGATAAGGAGAGACATTGTAAAAATTATAGAGAGGTGCTAAGTTTATCAAGTTTATAATGAGAATGCTTCAAATATTAGCTTATACATCCCATTACGAATTCCTAATTCTATATGGAAGAATTTGTCTATAGATTTTGTGTTAAAACTTCCAGGAACATAAAGAGGTGTGGATTCTATCTTTATGCTTATGGACATATGTTCTAAAATTGCACATTTTACCCCTTGTAAAAAGATGGTGGATGCTATAAGGATTACTAAGCTATTCTTTAGAGAAGTGGTACAAGTCCATAGTGTTCTTAAATCCATTACTTCTGGTCATAACACCAGGTTTTTGAGTCACTTTTGGACGAACTTATAAGGGTTATTTGATTCTTTTCTTAAGTATAATAACACTGTGCACTTATAAACTTATAGCCCGACTAGGTTGGTGAATATGACTTTGGATAATCGAGTAAGATGTATATGTCCTGACAAACTAAAAATTTGACACAAACTAAATTTTCCTACAACAATGTAGTCCATAGTGTTATTGGTCAATCACCACTTCTATAATTTACTGCAAATTACCATATCTTGCTTTTGATCTTATTAATTTGCTTAAATCTTCTAACACTTCTCTTAATGCTACAAAGTTAGCTAAAGTGGCATAAGAGATTCAAGTGGAGGTGAAGAAGAAGATTAAAAGAGCAAATAAGAAGTACAAAAGGTTGATACTCATAGGAGAGCTCAAGTGCTTAATATTGGAGATGAAGTTATTATTTTCTTGAACAAAAACCAAATTGTTGGATGTCATCATAAACTGCAAAAAAGAAGCATGTTCCATTCAGAATTAAAAAAAAAACTCAATGATAATGCCTACGTTGTTAAACTAGCTCTATAGATTGGTAATATAAACCTTCAATATTGCTAATGTGTTGCCTTACTTTCATGATACAAAGCTTATATATACTGATAATAATTCAAGCTCCAGTTCTTTGATAAGTGGAGATTAATGATGAGTCATTTGAATTCTTGGACAAATTGAGACATTCAATAGCACGTGATCAGTCCTTATCCAACATTCTTCTCTCGATTTCTTTTTGATTAGGCACAATGGAATATTTACTAGCACATGATCACGCCCTATCCATCATCCTTCTTTATAAGATTTTTAAATAATTTCCTATTTTCTTTTATTTGTTTTTATTTCAAACTTTACTCAATCTCTTTGATTTATTTCCAATTTTGTCTAGAAATCTTCCTAAGATAAATTAAATTTTTTTATTTCGTTTAGAAGTCTTCCTAAAATGAATTAGAGTTTCCTACTTTGTTCAGAATTCTTCTTAAGATGAATTAGGGTTTATGCAAACTTATTTAAATAACTTTAGAGAAATTACCATAACTTTCTACCAATAGAATTTATTTTCTCTTTGAGAGTTTTTATCTTACAATTCTTAAATTAGAATTGCGTTTGTTTATCTCTTCCGGTATGTCACTTTTATCGAAGCTTTAGTATATTGCCTATTTGTATAAGCACCTAAATTGAACCCTAAAAGCCTTGTATTTCAATCCCTTTTGTTTTCTTTTCTGTTCTTCATCAAAACTCCTAAAGATTTGTAATGCTTCATATTTGAACAATATTGAAGATTAAAACAAACTATTTTTTATTTAATATTTCCTTCTTATTGACTTTTTTATAAACAACTTGTAGTGGTTTGACTCTCCCACTTGTTAAGCTTTTATATTTGTTTTAATACTTGATATTTTCTTTTTATATTTGCATATCGATGAGATTTTCAAACTGTCAATAGTACTAATATTTATCACCTTTGAGAATCTGAAATACCAAGACCCAAGTGAATGTCAAAACCAAATCCATATCAGATTATACCTTTTGCAGCGGAAATATGCAGAGAAACTGGTAATGTGGGGAAGAGCACGTCAAGTGTCGCGTCTCTACTAGTATCCACACTCTCAGAAGACTGAACAACACCACTTTCTGAGACCTCTCTCTCTATTTCTAGTAGAGGACATCTCCTTTAGGGTTTTTGAGTAGATGATAGTATATGAGATTCTTCAGTCTTTAAGTCATACTATATATCCATATATATAGTAAAACCCTAAAACCCAAATCCCATTAAGGCCCAATGAGTGTTCAGTTTGCTTGGTGTGCTACCTTACAGGCTTATTTAATATTAGCAGAAGCCCTAAATTTCTTTTAGGCCTACTAGTTATAAGTGGTCTTTAGCAAGACATAATAACTTCCTAATATTACATAAGTTCAAAATATGACACTATCTAAATCACAATTAATCAATTAGAGTACATTCTATAATTAGTTCACAGGGCATACATCAACACATATTACATCTTGTAACGATCCGCTTTGCCGTGCATCAAGATCTGATATTGTTTATTTACTTTAATACTTGTGCTTATGTTTGGGTTGAGTATTATAATATGCAATGGCCAACTTTATCCCCATCATATTATAATATTCAATACTTGTTCTTATTTGCTTTAACTTACTTATATTTACCTTTTTCAATATTTTCTTTTAATGCCTTATTCATGACATGTACATTAAATTTGTGAAAGTCATTTACTAGGATGTAAGAAAAGAAATAAATATTTTAAAACAATGATAACAACAACAAAGAACCATTAAATCTTTAGAGCAAGATATCTATCTTGTTCCTATTAGAACAATCAGATTTACACAATAGCCTAATAACAAAGAGTAAAGAGATAACTGAATATTTAAAAAAAATGTTTGATCCTCTTAAGTAGGCCATAAGAGTCTACTTATAATTTATTCAATTTGAGCCCTTCTATTATAAAGTAAATCTTTCCTTTTCCTTAAATGGGTCTTTGACTGTGATTTAGGTGAGATTCTTTATCCTTGGTTATCTTTAGAACCCTTCAAAACTTTCCATTTGTCATCTTTTAGTTAATCCTGGCACTTCTCCCGAGCCTTTGATTGTGGTATATACTATGATATTATAATAACTATGCCCATGAGAACATTCAAGAAAATAATAATAATAAACTATACCCAAGAGATGTATCGTAAAATAAGCCAAGATTGGCCTTCGACGTAATACGTTTATACGGAAAAAGATTCTCCCCTTCAGTACTTACCTTGAGTTGTACCATCTCAAGGGCTGTTTTTTGTTGGTTCAGAGGCAGCCAACAACCACCAACTTCACCTTATTCACACCACCAGGCGTGAATGTACTGAGCTTTTCTCCTTGCGATCCTGTCTATTAAAACCATGTTATTTTTGCAAGCTCTATTAAAACATCTTCAATTTATGACTCTAGGACAAGGTTATATTAAGGAATCAAATTATGCTATATGTAATAGTGAAAATATCACATTGGTTAGAAGATTTTTGGTTATTCCACTTTGGCAATGCACATCCAAAAATCTGCCTCTTAACTTTCAGGATGTGTCACATAAACGTCTATTGATCTAAAATAGAAAATAGTACTTGTTAGGATTTAATTAGGACACCTATGTTACAAATTATCTTATAATTTAATTTTGAAATAAACTGCAATCATATTAGTTTAAGAACTTAAGAGGTCTTGGTTTAATAAAGGTGAAACAGTCGTTATGATTCTGGTAATTGCCTGTAAATCAGCAATAACCCACAAGCAGATGTGTGCTTAAAAAACGAAAACTTTTTTTTCAGGTACTTTCAATTTTCAGGACAATCTATGAAATTTTACTAATATTTCTATATAAATACTTATGACTATATTAATTATTGGGTATGCTATATTATGTTTTATTTATATTAAAATTTTGAATTACACTTTATTTATTTTTTAGGATCAAGATTTTTTTTTGGATAATAAGAGATTAGACAAATTATCTTTCTAAATAATGATTTTGAATTATCTTTTCCTTTCCCTTTATGGCACAACACTACAACACATATGTGTACTGGCTATGATTCTTGGGTGACGAAATAGAAATCATCGACGGAAGTGTCCCTTTGGCGATGCATAAGAATTTCGTCGCTAAAAGTTAAAGAATTTATGTCAATTAAGCAAAACATCGGAACGGGAAAACAATGTTACGACGCTTTTATAATTTCGTCCCAATAACATCACATTTTAACGATGTTAAGGAACTTCCGTCGCAAAAAAGAAACAATTATCGATAGCTAGAAATTATCGTCGATGTATGTAGGACAAATCAATGTGATTAGCGTCGATTTAGTAAAACGTCAACAATTGCATGGAAAAATAGCGACAGAAAACTAAATTGCGTTGCAAATTGCATTCCTTTTTAAAGACATTTTCGTGTATCGTCACAAAAAGTCAAACTAAGATAATACGGAGCGACAATAAATGTTTGAATGTCATGGAATGTTCACTATTGGCGACAATTATTATACTTTGTTGGTAAAGTTTGGCGATAATGATCTTTAGCATCACGGGTTGGTTGACATATTGTGACCATTTTTCTTTATTCGTTGCTAATGGGATAGGATATAGCGACAGTCTACTATTTCGTAACTAAAATCGGTTCTCAAATTTTTTCCATAAATTTTTATATGAATAGTGATGAAATTTGATATGTGATAATATTGTTAAAATTAATAATATTTGGAAAATAGTTTGTTAATAATAAGTAATAATCGTAGTTAAGGTTAATTATAATTGACATTTTTATAATCTATCCTAGTTAAGATATGTTTGGTTGTAAGGTTATTTTCAATGTTTAAAATATATTGTAGAAAACCACATGGTAGGATATTTAAAATATGAAAAGTGAAAATAATTTGGAAACTGTAAACTTTATCAATACTAAAAATATCATAATTTTAAGTTAAAAAGTAGTATTAATCATTAACATTTAGTAACAGTAAAATATTATTTATAAAAATGTTGGAAATGATATTCATATAATATAATGATATATGATAAGTAGTACAAACTTTTAATTAGAAGGTTAACAATTCTTACAGACATAGAACAACGACAATAACAATGACAATAATACGTAGCCTTATCCCTAACTAATAGAGAGATTGTTTGAAAATTTCATACAAATAGAATAATAAATAAAATTTAAATCTAACCAGTTGATTCCATAGATAAATGACAATGATATAATAATTTTTTTGAATTTTAAGTGACATAGGAGTCAGTAAAGGTAAATGAGTTCCCTATGTCTGGATTTCTAAGAAAGGTCTTTGCACGTTCAAAGGCACCAATTGAAATAGTGAAAGATCTTCCCTTAGGTGTAAGGTTGTTGATACCCTCTTCCAACAACTTTTTCACTATAGCTAAACTTCTACATAATACAATGAATGAATCCCAAATTTAGTATGAAAGACAACTTCTATAAATGAACTGCCAGTATGATGCATTTCACCTAAAACACAATCTATATAAAACTTAAATTGCTAGTTTAGTGAAACTGTTTTGGAACACATACATACCTAAATGACCAGACCAAGTCTTTGGAATCGATGGATTTCCTAACGCAATTGATTTCCCTAATCCTTTATAGACCGTTGTGACATCACCCCCACCTTTATAGCCATAGATCTTATTTTGAAGATTCAAGGAAGCTTAACACAACATATAGTATATATCATCAAATGTGAATATATATAATAGCTTAATAATAGGAAATGAGATCTACATACTAAGGAAAGTTCAGATGAAACTAAAACCTTGAAGAAGAAGATCAGCCATGGACGGCAAATGATTATTAGTATATGAAAAGGGGATTTGTTCCACAATGTTTTTTTCTTTAATAAGGACAATTTTGGTACATTCCTCCTAACAGAATAAATTTCTACCATCCGGAACTAGTCGTCATGTCCACATTCCTTGATTAATTATGATAAGAGTTATATTTTGCAAATTTGAATTTAGAATAAATTTTATTATGTTCAACTCCAATTTCGATGCTAAGTTAAAGTACTACAGTTTAGTACTTATACATCTTCAATCTACTAATGAGATGAATGTTACACTAATTAAAATAAAAGAATCTATTTACTCTTTATACCATATCAAAAATTTAAAATTTATATTAGATTACACATAACTGAGTTCTTGATGTACAGAAATATAATATTATCTATATTGGGTTATATTGCTATTAATACAAATGAAAGTTAAATACTCTTTCAGACCTTTCATCAAATAGTTAGCAAGCTTTCCTAAGGTAGGCGTTAAAGGTCGTAAAAGGGAATCAACCCATATACAACTAACAAAGGAAGATAATAAATCCTCTTCAAAACACAACCACAAACACAACTCATATAATAAATGCAAAATTAAGAACTCACAATAAGCACCTAAAGGTATAAATTAAACATAACACAAGATAGAGGGTTTGAAAATATTAAAAAAAGAATAATACAGTTAAGGATGGTTCTTCGACGGTTATGACCACAATATAGGAGACGAGCACAAGAGAGTGGACAATGGTTATTGGACTGTGAATGTAGACGAATGCTAACAGCTAACACGAAAATGAAGAGAGGTTCATTGAAGTAGTGATAAAAACCTAATACAAAATGACTGTTTCTTGTTAAGGTAAACGATGTTGTTTTCCACTTTATCGGAAGAAATATAGTACAAATTTGTTAGAAACAAAAAAAATGTTGCCAAGTTAAAGACATTGCCATATTGGTTGTCACCTTTACATAACATAATTATTATTACACCTTGAGAAAAAATTATTATTACAATAACTCAATGACTGTCATAATATTGTTTGAAGATATTAGAATTAATCACATTGATTTATAATTATATTATAAGTTTATCACATATAATTTGCTAAATATTACATTAAGTGAACGAATTTGATTGTACAGATGTTCACTTCGTATTAATCATTTTAGCAAAATAAAATATTCTTTGAAAATAGTATTAAGTTAACTTATAAGAAATAAAAGCTAGGTGATAATATTTACCAATATTCTTTTATAAATGATAATCAACATTAAATATTAATAATTTCCAAACACATTGTTAATGATTGGTTGCATATATGACTGTAAAACAAATATTAGCAAAAAATTTTGATTATAATATGAGTACTTCATATTAATCATTTTAACAAAATAAAAAAATTTTATGAAAAAGGTTTAGTATTACCAACGTTTATCTAGTTTGGTAGCAAAATATGGCAGAATTTGACGCTTATTTAATTTAGTAGGTAAATCTAGGATTTTGTGACCAATTTTATCTTCGTTGCCATATGAAATTGATGACAAAAAAATAAGCTGAGATGACGTCATTTGTTTGATTACAAATGATATCGTCCTAGTTTATTTAAACATATACGTGCGAGACACCTCTCTTCTTCCCTCTTTTATCATTTTCATCCATTCCTCTTCATAGACGCTTCAATTTTTGCATTTCTTCTCTTCACTTCGTCATCCATCGTCTCCTTGTGCTTTGTCACCAACTGGTGAGTGGTGCTAATTTCGTATTTTCGTCTCATAATAAACACCAAGTGTATATGTCGATAACCATGGGTATTTTTTATGCAAAATATTGAGTTGTTTGCATTATTTGTTGATGATAATGGTTAAAATGTAGTGGATATGTGTTATTGTGGTTAAAGAAAGGGAAAATAATTAACTGTTTTTATTAATTTAGGTTGATATGTGGCTACATATTAGGTGTTCAAAGAAATTCCTGAATGATATTAATATGATTTTTAAAAATGTTTTCATGTTTAAATTCATTATCATTTGTTAAATTTGAAATGTTGAAATGTGGTTGCACATTGGTATAATGCTAAATGTAAAGGGTTTTGTTAATTTTGTGGTGAAGGAAATTATTGTGCATATAAAGTCTTCTTTAATGCATGTAATTTTCTTTCTTGTCTAACTTTAATATAAATAAGGTATTTATAAACAAATATATATGCCATGAATTGTATGTTTTCAACACAACTATAAATCCGATTATGCTACGTAATTGTGTGAATAGTTTCTTGTAATCAACATAAAATTCTTATTGAAAGTGTTTTGCTACTAAGCACACTTTGAGTATGTCAAACCATTTTGCTTTAATTTTGTCTTATAGACTCATATGATTCAAATGCTCTTCTCTCTTTTAGGAAGTTCAGTTAACTCCTAAATAATGTGGCTTTTATATAGATGTAGTTTTATCATCCATTACTTTTCTTGATTTAGAATGATGAAAGCTATGTTATGCTTATATGGATGTAGTTACTCTTCTTATCTAAGACTTAGACATATGCCATGCATATAAAGTTTGAGGTTGAAATTGTTTTAATTACCAATAAATGATACAAGATGAACTATTTTGTAATTTGCAATTATATTTACAGTTAATAATAATTTCTTTTAATACTGAAAAATAAAGAACAAATGTATTATATTAAATACAAAATTCCCTTGTTTTGCAGGCTCTGTTTTATGTTGAAGAGCATCCATAATAGTCCAAAGTCCTCCTTCCTTGAAGTTTGTAGTTGTCCATCAATCTATGTAAGTCGTCCAACCCATTTACGATATATTTTGTTTTACTAGTTGGAGTATTTGTGAGAAACAAGTTTTATGATATTCTAAGTATCATTAATCATAACATAAAGTTCTAATTAGTAGTAACTTTTATTGTCACTTAACAATTGAAAGAGGATTGCATTTAATATGGGTATTGTTTGAAACATTGAGGCATAATAAACCCTTAGGATGGTATATAAGTTGGAAAACGGTGACAAGCTCTGATGACTCTTATAGATTAAATGTTCCACAAACTTAGAACTGACAGTGAGAACTTGCTTTCTCGTTTCACAAGTATAAACAACGCCACATACCTTAATTAATACTAGCTTTTATTGTAATGTAAAATTGAATGAGAATTGCATTTACTATGGGTATTATTTGAAACATTAAGGCATAATAAACCCTTAGGATGGTATATAGGTTGGAAATTGATAATGCAACTCTAATGAGACTTATAGGTGAAAATTTCCATAAGACTAGGAGCGACAACGAGAACTTGCTTTCTTGATTCATAAGTATAAATAACACCACATACCTTAATTAATAATAACTTTTATTGTAACATAAAATCGAACAAGAATTGCATTTAATATGGGTATTGTTTGAAACATTGAGGCATAATAATTGCTTAGAATAGTATATAAGCTAGAACCTGGTGATGCAGCTCCGATGAGGCTTATAGGTGAAAATTTTCACAGGCCTAGGAGCGACCATAAGAACTTGTTTTCTCGATTCATAGGTATAAAAAAGTCACATACCTTAATTAATAGTAACTTTTATTGTAACATAAAATTAAGCAACACATTAAATAATTCATTTATCTTCTTTTATTGTATAGCTAGATGGATAAAAGTTTGATGGCTCATCAGAAATGGTCCACTAAATATGTAGAAGGAGTTAAGAGATTCATGAAATTTGTACGACATCAAATAGATGATGAATGTCGTATTCGTTCTCCTTATATCAATTGCTTAAATGTTGGCTTTCAAAGTCAAGATGTGGTATATAATCACTTGCTAATCAGAGGCATAAATAAAATTTATAGTCCATGGCTTTATCATAGTAAATGTAAGGAAGCAAGTCGTAGTAAAAATGGTGGTACAAATTATGATGATAGTAACAATAATGATGTAGATGATTGTGATGTTAATAATGATGGTGATGATGGGATTGACGAGACATTAGACGATTATGGGAATTATATGAAGACTATGAATGAAATATATATAACTAACATAATTGGTAATATTACTAAAGAAAATTTTAGCAAGTTATTGAAAGTTGCTTAAGAAGAATTATATTTAGGGTGTTCAAATTTCTTACAATATCTTTTATTGTCAATTTGTTGCATTCAAAGGTCTATAATAAATGGAGTAACAAGTCTTTTGACATGTTAATTGACTTACTTAACGATGCATTACTTGTTGGACACAACTTGCCGAATTCTTACTATGATGCAAAGAAATTGGAAAGAAAGTAAAGATGTTCAGAGTGTTCAATTTGTGATACACCAGGGTGACAAGTGGACAACAGGAGAGGGAAAAAGATGTTGAATATAATCCTTTGATACTTTTCTATTGAACCATGACTACAAAGAATTTTTATTTCCAAAAAACAGCAATGGATATGAGGTGGTATAAAGAGAAATGCATTGATGATAACATTATGCATCATCCAGTAGACTCAATGGAATAGAAAGAATTTGATAGAAAGTTTCCATGGTTTGTACAGGATTGTTGTAATGTTCGACTTGGATTGGCCTTAGATGGATTTAATCATTTCGATAATATAAGTACTTCATACAACATGTGGCTGGTAATTCTAGTGTCATACAATTTACCTCCATGGAAGTATATAAAGGAGCCTTTTATATTATTATGTTTGCTTATTTCAGGTCTTAGTACTCCTAATAAGGATATTGATGTCTACATGCAACCATTAATTAGTGACTTAAACGATCTATGGGAATTTGGAATACAAACTTTTGATATTTTTCAAATTGAAACATGTAGAATGCATGCCACTATTTTGTCGATTGTAAATGATTTCCCAACTTACAGGAATTTGTCTGGGTGAAGCACTAAAGGGTATATGGCTTGTCTTGTGTGTAATCATCAAACTTATTCAATGAGGCTATGAAGTAAAATATGTTATACAAGCTATCATCATTATTTAGAACGTGGGCATGAATGGCAAAGAAGTAAATTGTTTAATGGCAAAGTAAAATCACATGAAGCTTTGTTGCAATTGTCTAATGAAATATATTTACCAGCTAACACATTTGAGTGACATTACACATAAGAAACACCCAAGTAATAGAAAACGAAAAGAAATGATGTTAAACTCAATTGGACACAAAATAAGCATATTTTTCAATTTGGCATATTGAAAGGAATTACTATTAAGGCATAATCTTGATGTGATGCATATTGAGAAAAATATTTGTGAGAATATTCTAGGAAATGTGATGGGAATTGATGGGAAATTGAAAGACACCATTAAGGTTAGACACAATGCTTGTTACAACATGTCAAAAAGGGAGAAACAATCTTTTTGTCAATTTCTCCAATTAGTGAAGTTTCCGTATGGGTATGCATCAAAATAGGTCATTATGTGAATGTTAATGAGGGAAAATATCAGGGTTAAAGAACTATGATTGTCATGTACTTTTGCAACGATGACTTCCTGTTAGAATACGTGGGTGTTTACCGAACGATGTGTCCATAACTTTGGGTAAATTGGGAGAGTTTTTCAGACAATTAGGTTGCAAGACACTTAAAGCTGAAGAGCTTGACAAAATGGAAAAAGACATAGCTTTGATTCTATCTAAGCTTGAACTAGTATTCCCCCCATCATTTTTTGATGTTATGGTTCATTTGGCAATTCACTTACTAAATAAAGCAAAACTCTATGGACCAGTTCAATTTCAATAAATGTTCCCGATTGAAAGGTAATTCATAGTAACTTTTACTTTTCTCAAAGTTATTTATTATTAACAATTCCTAATGTTTTATATTTTGTTCAAGTTTTTATGCTCTCTTAGGTGTTATGTACGTAACAGAGCTTGACCTGAAGGATTTATTGCAGACACTTATATAGAAAATAAATTTTTGAAATTTTTTTCAATGTACATAAGTGATGTGGAGACAAAATTTAATAGACCATAACATAACTTTGATTTTGATGAAGAGGATGGTTGACAATTTTCTTCCAAAAAATTTAGGCCACTTAGTACGGGTAAATATGTGGAGTTAATTAAAAGACAAATTCTAAATCACCCATTGGTATATTTTGAATTATTGCGAGAAAGTCAACATATATATGGAGTATGTATATTCCTTTTGATTCAAACTATCATATTATAATTTTTCATTGAATCTCATTTCCTTACTATCATTTACTTTTTTAAATGGAGAGCACAAAGAATCCATTCGCAGCAAAGGGATTATTAATGTTGAAGAAAGACATAAGCTGAAGTTTGTATCATAGTTTAGAAATCGAGTAACTTACATATTGATTATATATTATGAACATATGAAAATTTATATGTTAGAATAACTTCTAATTTCATTTTGTCATACAGATGATATGTTTGCATAACCATAACATGCAAGATACAACAACAACATTATATAGTTTGGCATATAGGCCTCATATTTGTGGGAAAAAATATACAAGTTGCATTGCTAATAGGGTGAGATTTCACATACAAGATCGAGATAGTTAACTTAGAAGCCAAAATTGTGGGGTTGTTGTTGAGGGATGTCATGATAACGAATTTATTAACTTATATGGTGTCATCTCTAAGATAATGGAGTTGCACTACATCAAGGATAAGAATGTTGTTCTATTTAAGGGCAAATGGTTTAATCTTATTGACATAAAAGTGAACGAGAATATTACTAGTATCAATGTTAGTAAGATATGGTATGATAATGATCCTTTTGTCTTTACAAGACAAATGAAGCAGGTTTTCTACCTCAACAATATGGTATTGAGTAGTAATTAGAAGGTCATTCAAAAGTTTCAACATTCAAATGTCTTTGATTTTTGTGAAAGGGATAATGGTTAATTTAATGAGGATGCAGATGAAGTTTATTAAGAGATCGGATTAGAGTTTAATAATGAAGTCATTCAAATAAAAGATGTAGATATATAATCATTTTATAGGAGAGATGTTGATCCGAACATAGTACAACTAGAAGAAGTCCAAGCCAATTTTTCCAATCAAATATAAGAAGACTATAATCAGGATGAATTAGATAACAATGATGATACTTTGGCTAAATATATTAGAGATAAAGAATCCAATCATAATGTAATTAATGATGATGATTTTCAAAATCTTGATCATGATGATTGAATGTAAATAAATTTTTTATATTGTCTGAAATGTTATGTTTATATTTGAGTTATGTTGTTGATGTTTTACTTATGTTTATTCAGGACCAATTAATGCATATTATTAATTTTTTACTTATGTTTATGCGGAATGTTGATGTTTGATTTATGTTTATGTTGAATGTTTAGTTTTGACTTGTATTTGACTTATATTCATGTGGAATGTTGATGTTTGAGTAAAGATTATGTGTTATGTTGATATTTCATTTATAGATATTCAATATAATAAGACCTACTAGAAACAAGGGAAAGAGGGTGGAAACTACCTAAGATGCTCCTCCCCCACAATAACCAAATCAATCTGACCCTATTAATGAAGGTAGTCAGTAACAACCTATATCTACCTCATCTAATGCTGAGGGATCTTCAGTATGCTATTTTTAACTACCTAAATTTACAGTTATGCTCAAATATAAATTTACATGTTTAATGTGTTTTTTCTTATCATTATTCTTTTTTTGTTAGGTTCTAATACAGGCATAAGAAAAAAAGGTAGAGGTATCACTAAAGGATCTAAGTTGCAAAGCATGAATGTTGCAATGAACGGCAAGTTGTCTAAACATATTCACCCCTGCAATGTCATCCTGTTAATAAGATCTAACAAGCAAAATTGTCCAGTGAGTTTGAGTCGTTGTCAGGAATGAATTGTCATGCCTTCAGCATTTCAAGCAACTGAAGGAAGACAACTTGCTACGTAATGCTTTAGACAAAGTTTTGGTAATTTTCTAATTCATTTTGTTATCTGAATTACGGTTTTACTTATTTAAGGAGTAAGTTAACTTCTACGTTTTGTTTACAGTTGAAGCTCACTATTGTCGATATCGAGAACCTTGAAGTTTTAGGCTGTGTCAATTCACTGTTGAAACAAAAGGAAAAGGATCATCATTATCCAATTCATGAATACTACAAGTCTTTTCCTTCATATGAGGAGGCAAGGAGACATGTTCCAGAGCTAGTGTCTCTAGAAAATTGGATTGAAATGTGTGATTATTGTGCCCCTGTGAATGTTAAGGTTTGTCTTCTTTCTCTTCATATTTCCTTCCATTAATTTTTTTTTTGCATTTAATGACTATTTCTTTTCTTTATTTAGGAAAAGTGTGAGAAAGTCAAGATTAACAGAACAAAAATGAAAAATCCTCACAGCACTGGCTCCAAATCATTTGTTGTTGTACAACAAGAATTTGTAAGTGTAATTTCTATTAGTTAATACAATATAATCTACTATGTTCCAATTTTTTTAATTCATATAACATAGTCAAACTTAACTCCATAGACAAGAGTGTGATAGGATCACACTCTATAAGCTGACAAACTACAAGGAAGGTGAAGAATGGATGTCTAAAAAGGCACAAAATAATTTTGTAAGTATAAAAATTTTAATTTTAAAATTTATTTATTTATGTAATTCTACGTCATAATATTAAATCACATCTCAATTTTGTGTTTTAAATTATAGGACACGATGTAGGAGTTGTTGCGAAGATCATTATCTGACGAGAATAAGTCCAATGCGGATGACATTTGCAACAATGTCCTTTGCACGAGATCAGGGTATGTCAAAGGTCTTAGGCATAGCCCTAAGCCAATTAGTTCATCATCGTTACGACCAGCATATGTAACGACACTTCAAGAGGAAAACCAGTCGCTTAAGACTTAGTTACAATGTAATGAAGAAAAGTTAGATCGTATTAAAAAAAATTACAATGTAATGAGCAAAAACTATATTATACTGAAAGAGAGTTAATCAAGCTAAAAAGATGGGTCAAACAAATACTTGGGTCATAATATGTTAGTAGTAGTGACGATAAGGAGTCTTAGTTTATTGATATTTTTTTTCTTAAGTTTTGTGATTAGCATTTAATTACATTTTTTTGTATAAAATGCATTTCATTTTTAATTATGAAATATTTTTATTTATTATTATTTAAAAAAATATGCCACCAACAATAATTAATTCAAACCATGTTAAAAACAACAACAGAACTAAAAATGATGTTAATAATTATAATTAAATATCAAATTGGTAATAGGGAAGTCAAATTAAAAATAGATAATCGTCACTGAAAGTTTTTAGCTACAAATATAAAATCATCACCAAATCTTTTTACCTATGCTTTCTAGAACGTCTGTAATAACATTTAGCTGCACTTTAATTTTAGTAACTAAAAATATTATGCTACAAAGAATAAATCGTTAATAAACATTATTATTTATGCCTACATTAATGAAGCTAATTACCTTTACCTACCAAATTTAAGTGTGGCAATAAGTGATTTGCGATATTTCTCCTCTCGTCGTCTATTCTTATTAGCGACGAAGTAATGATCGTAGAAAAATCTTTTGGATAACAATTCCTTTAAAACATCACAGATAATTTTTTGCTACAGGGCTTTTACGACCATTTGTTTGACGATTTTTGTTCGTCGCTAAATACTTTTCTACGACAATTTTTTTCTTTCAACGACAATATATTTCGTCACCCATTCCCTTATATGTTGTAGTGCAAGCCAGCTAGAGATATTTCATTCAAACATCTATCATCACTTGACAAACTCCTTGAATGCTATATTAAATATTTGTAATGGTGTTCGTCATGTTGAACAAGTGATGCAACTGTATTAAAATATGAGTTAACTATTAAACAAAACTTTTATTTTTCTAAAAGTAAAATAAGTTGAATTGTGTTCACTATAAAAAAATTATAACTTACTGACAAAACATTACTGATCAAAAAATTACCGTAGTAAATTAGCGACAGAATTTGATTATTCTTCGGTAAAATTGTTGAAAAAAATGGCATCTGCGATGGAAAAAGATCCTTCGAAAAAGACTGAGGGAAATTATCCCCACAATTTGGCCAATAGAATATAGCTATAGAATTGTGAAGGTCATTGTAAAAATAAGCAGCAATGGTTGGCGACAAAATAAGCATCAAGGTGTACTGACAAAGTACATTCTATTGGTAAAAATTAAAGTTAAAAGTCATCGTTGGATTTTGGACTCAACATTTTTAATAAAAAGAAAACAACTTTTGTTTGATTTTAAACCCACCTGAAGACCCCTTCCCCCTCCCTCTCCCCTGCATCATTATTTTCCTTGTTTTCTTCTTTGTCATTATCGGTTTTCTCTCTTCCACCTTCCAGCGTCTATCGTCCATGCTTTGCTCTTGTCCATCTTCCATCATCTTCAGTTAAGTCTAGGTTAGTCATCCATTTAGTAGCTCTCAGGTTTTTTTTTGGTGAGAAATTTTATTGTTAAATAGTTATATGAACAACGGTTGGTTCATTTTCTAGACGTATTCTGCATTTTTTGAATTGTGGTTGATTCATTATTTGTTTGAATGTGTTTACGTTGGTGAATAATGGAAAATTATAGTGGTTTTGTTGTTAAGAAGAGATGAATTTGGGTTGCCTATGAATTGTTCGATAAAATTTCTCTTAGGGATATCATATCTTGTTTTTCTAAAAATGAGAACTGTCTCTTAGGGATATTGGTGAGACTTGGTTAAAAAACTATCAAGGAAGTTAATTCATGGTTAAAATAATAATTAACTTTAAATATTACTTAAAAAGTTAGGATAATAGCTATTATTTTGTATTACTTAAAAACAACTATCAAGGGGTTTTTTTTTTTGATAAAGTCATGGTATTGCTTGTACTTAATTATGGTATTTACATATTAAAGTAAAGGCGATACACGTTTTTATACATATATGGTATTTTGATGAGTTATCTTTTTCCATCTATTTTTATACAAAATATTTAATGAATTTTCTTTTCTCTTTAGTGTGATAGAAACTCAACTACCTTTACCCCTCCTCTTAGTGATTAATATTAGTGATCTCTTGTGTTCTATCTTTCTTATCCCATGATTTTCAAATACTTATCATTTTCTATTAAATGTTCAATGTTTTTTCTTTAAATGTTCCCCATCCATTTTTCCTTAAAATATGTGTTATTTCATTATGACGGTCAAGTAAAAGGATAAAATAAATTCTTTAGAATGGAAGAGCTGTGCTATAATAAAATAACTTTATAAGTTTTATTAGTTAAGTCCAAAAAGGTTTAGGCTTGAATGATAAAGGTGCCGCTAGCTTTTTGCTATGAAACAAAAACTAGAACATGTCATTTAATGAGTTTGTAGTGAAGTATGAGTTTTGATCCTTATACCAAACCAAAGTTGTTCTATTTAAGGATAAACTATGATCAAATGATCTACCTGAGTTAAATACTAAAATATAATAGGAATATATTGTAGGATAAATCCATCTATTCTCACATCGGGTCTATAAATAGGGAAATCATATATGTTGTTGTTTGTTACTTGCACTATGTCATCATATATTCCATTATAAGGAGATTTTTTTAAAAAATGACATAGTTATACCTTGTGATCTATTATATTTAAAGCATATTATGGTGAAAGCATCATGGAACCTTAGATTTTAATTTCTTTACAATATACTTAAAGAATAAGGAAAGACAATGAATATAAGTTATTTTCTAGGACATAAGCTAATCGAGTTATCATAGAAGTTTGATTGTATATGATAAGGTCACGAATTTGACATTTGGTTCTTTTATACTTAATATAGACTTTAAAGGGATAAAAGTGGACATGGTGAGAAAATTCAATGATGAATATATGTTAACTTGGAGTATATGATACCTAATTGAGACTATAGACACTCTTACACACCAAAAACTAATCAAACTTATATAGGAAAAGATAGAGGTACAAATTAAGATCAATTTGATATGAAGGAAACTAAAAAATGCTTTTATATCAGTGTAAATCCTCTGGACAAATTACAGGAGCAATTTTCTCATTATCTTATTGATAAGAATACTTCCAAAATACCACCATATCTTAAAACTACTTATGTGGTCATGGTATTCTCTAGATATTATGTTGATACTATTTATACTCAATTATGGTATAAAAATATTTAAGTAAAGTTGATACTTATTTGTATAGTGTAATAAAATATTAAAGTAAAGTTGATACTTAGTTGTATAGTGTAATGAAATATTAAAGTAAAGACAATACCAATTTATATATTATGATGATATTTCTTATATAGATTTGTAGTATAATTTGTATGGAGTCAAGTATTCTTTATAAGTTATGATGATATTCCTTGTACTTCATAGGTAATACTTATTTCTTTGTACTCAATTGCCTCATTTTCTGATTTGCTTGCTTTAATATATTAAAAATATAACAAAACTATTTAACAAGTGTATTATATTAAATACAAAATATTCTTTTTTGTAGGCCTTATTTTGTGTTGAAGAGCATCGCTCATCCTTCTTCTTTGCAGTCTGTAGTTGTCTGTCTATCAAGGCAAGTCGTCCAACTAATATATACCATATATGTTGCTTTAATAGTACAATTATGATACGTTAGGGTTTTGTGTGAATGCATAGGAGGTCATTTTATGTTGTTGTTTAGAATATTCTTATAATCATTGATGAGTTTTTATGTTCTTCTTTAATAGTCTAAGTATTTATGTTTGGGTTTTGTTTGAGGAATTGATGAGTAGATGTATGATTACATAAGTATTTACTATATATATATTGAATCATTGCCTCTTGATTATACAATGGTTGATAATTTTTATAATATGAAGAAACTTATTAAGGGTCTTGATTTGTTTGTTGAAAAATTGATTGTTGCAAATTGGGATGTATTTTATATTGGGGAGATGATGTAGAATTACAATAGTGCAAATTTTTGGTGTGTAAAATTGATGTATTCTTACAACCATTCGTATCTGAATTACAACATCTTTAGGAATATGGTGTAGAGACATATAGTGTGTCTCAAAAACAAATTTATGTACTGAGAGAAGCTTTGATATGGATTATTAGTTATTTTCCAGCATCTAATATGTTGTCTGGATGGAGCACAGGAGGGAAATTGACTTGTCTTTATTGTGGCAATGATTTTGATGCGTTTTATCTTCCAAACAGGGGTAAAACATATTGGTTTGAAAACTACAAGAAATTTCTTCCTCCAGATCTTCCATTTAGACACAATAAACAAAATTTCATTAAGAATAGGATGGTACAAACACCTCCTCCCCTCACAAAGCTGGTGAATAGATATTGTTGGAGATTGATGAATTAGGGTTGTTGAAACTTGTAGAACCTAAAGCTGATGAAGTAAATATAAGCATTAGTAAAAAATTTGGTTGGAGAAAATGAAGCATCTTTCAGGATTTGTGATATTAGAAAACTAATTTGATACGTCATAATCTAGATGTGATGTATATTCAAAAAATATTTTTGACAATTTGTTCAGTACCATAATAAACATTGAAGGGAAGACAAAAGACAATGCAAAATCATGAGCTGATTTGAAAATTTTTTGTAGAAGGAATGAGTTAGATAAAGATCTTTACACCGGTAAATATTCGAAAGTATGTTACATTTTGGACAAAAAATAAAAGGAAATATTATGTGAATGGTATGAAAAGTCTAAGGCTTCCCTATGGTTATGTTTCAAACTTAGCAAGATGTGTGAACAAGAGGAAGTACAAATTATTTGGGATGAAAAGTCATGATTGTCATGTGTTTATAAAAAGGTTAATTCCAATTAAATTTCGGGAGTTGCTACCGAATAAGGTTTGGGAAGTTATAGCAAAATTAACTTTGTCTTTCAAAAGCTTAACATCATCTGAAATTTCAGTTGGCTGAAATGGAAAAACTAGAAAGGAAAATTCCAGTAATTTTGTGTAAATTAGAAGGGATTTTCCTCCAAGCTTCTTTGATTGTATGGAGCATCTACCTATGCATTTAGTATACAAGGCTAAACTTATTGGTCCAGTGCAATATCAATTGATGTATCCAATTGAAAGGTCATTATAGTGAATATTTAAATTGAAGTAATAACATTTTTAATATCATAATTGTAATAACCCTATTCGCTAATGTAGGTATTTGCATCACTTGAAGAAAAATGTCAAAAACAAGGCTAGAGTTGAAGGTTTGATATATAATGCTTATTTAGTAGAGGAAGCAAGTGCATTTTGTTCACATTATTTTGAGCCGCACATGCACACAAGAGAAAGAAAAGTTTCTCGTAATGACGATGGGAGAGGAACAGGTGATGTTAGGGGTAACTTATCAATTTTCACATATCCTTGACGAACATATGGACATTCACCAAGAAGAATGTTAATAGAGGAAGAAATAAAAGCTGCTTATGGTTACATCTTATTGAACTGTTAAGAGGTTCAAACTTTCATGCAGTAAGTTGAAGTTGATTTTGAAATTAATTATTTGAGTTTCAAAATTTAGTGTTATTCACAACTAAAATATATAATAATGCTTTTAGATTATACAAGGAATGGTTACACAAGCTAATGCCTGAGAAAATATAGGATGATATCAATAAAGAAATTAGAAGACACTTTCCTCAATGGTTCGAGAAGTATGTAAGTTTTCACTTACAATTATGGAAATGATTCAATTATAAGATTAAAATATTCAGATGACATTATACTATTTAATATGATAATCTTTTTTGTGTAGGCCTTAGAAAATCCAATAGAGAGCAAGTTCATATGTGATATTGCGAAAGGACTTTTGCGAATTGTTAAATCATATCGATGAATTTCATTAATGGATACAAATATCATACAGAATATCATGGTTATAGTATGGTAACAGTAAATAGTAGGGTTTGCATACAGGAAGAATTGATGGATTAATATGGTAACATTATTGAGATACTTGAAATTGAGTACCCTATATTGTCAATAAAGCAGAGTTTGATATTTAAGTGTGATTGGTTTGGTCCAACTCCAAATATTAGTACAAAAGTGCATAGTCGATACAATCTAATTGAAATCAACCAACAAAGAAGATTTAGACAATTTGAACCTTTTGTGTTGGCTATGCAAGTGATCCAAGTGTATTATGTCCTTTTCCCGATCTTACGATGAGATAAGTCAGATTGGTTGTTTGTTTGCAAAGTTAAAACTATAGGTGTTTTTGAACCCAAGGAAAAGGGGCACAGAGAATTGAAAGTGAAACATTTCAGGAAGATGTTTATGAAATTAATGCATCTATTACATTTGACGAGAATAAGCCTTTAAACGATCCAAATAATGAATATGTTGAAATTTCAGCTGGAGAGGATGAGGAGGACGAGAGATTTGAAGAGGAATCTGAGTTTAATTCTAATTCTTCAAAAAAAGAAGATGATGGTGATTTTGATTTACAATTAAATATTGATAGCGATTAATTTGTGTTTGTAATAGAATATTATATTAAATTAATCAATTATTAAATCAACAATATATTGTTATATATTGAATTAAAATTGTTATATTTCTGGAATATTCAATAAAACATGAATTTTAGGTTAAAATGTGCCACCAAAGAGAAAACAGGATATGATGTGACCAAGGTTCAGACCACGATTTGGAGCCAGTTACTTTCTAAGTGAAGCATTACATTCTACAACTGCAACAGATTCAAATGTTATACCTCCAGCTACTACACATACAGATAAGGCATCACCTTGTGTACTTGCTGCTATACCATCCAACAACTTTACACCATCCACCACCCCTATACCAACAGAGATATTAGGGGTAAACGTTGCAGATGAAGGAGGCAGCCCCCCACCTAGAGCTAAGGGAGTTAATAGAAAGAGCTTTCATCACAATTTTCAACAATCTGTAAGTGAAAATACATGAAACATCATAGGGTTATAATTAAGTTATAGATTTAAATTTAAAAATGATATAAAATTGGTTTTATATTAGGTTAATTCTATCTGGACCATGCCCAAGAAACATGACATCCAAGTTCAAGGAGAAGATTGATCTTGAGAGCTATACACGGAAGAATATCTCTCAGATGACAAATTATTTTTATTATTAGGAGTTTGAGGGAAAAAAATATTTTTTATTTTTAAATTCGTTTTTATACATTGATTAGATAAATATTTTAGGTTATAAGTACTTATTGTATGTTTTTCTTTTATTCAGAAAGAATTTTTTTGGATTCTGAGTTTGATGTGATTATTTACGAAGTATGGGGGAGACTAGCTTGTACACATTATAGAGACTTTGTTGGTGTGATACACAAGACTGGTGTACGACCTCCTTATGTTTCTGAAGAAATATGGAGTCGTTGGCAGCAGTATTGGACATCACTCAAGGCAATGTTTATTTCAGAGTGTAATTCTACCAACAGACACGGAGGACCAGAAAGTTTTTTTGCACACACTAGAGGATCTATTACCCATGCACCACGAGCATGCAAAGAGACATGTAAGTATGTATACTTTAAACTTATATTCTGAATCTTTTACTTTGATGTATTTCAATTTAATTTGATGTGTGAATTTTGGAATGAAAATATGTCTAATATGGAGAATGATAATGTTATAAATATTTAGTGCCATATATGGTGGTGTTGTTGACTTACTTTCTTTGTTCAACAGGGGTAAATATCATAAAAATAGAGAAAATTCTGCCGAAATTTTTATAAATTATAGTTCATTTATAACATTTTATTATAATGCAGGAAAGGTCTATAGGCAGGAAGCCTACATCTCGTCAGCTCTTTTTACGCACTCACGCTAAGAAGTATAATAGTTTGACCTTCATCAACACCAGATTAGAGAACTAAATGTATATGAAATTTATGCTTTAATATTAATGCTTAATAATTATCACTTATTAACATATGCATTGCCTTCTGATAGGACTAAATACAAGAAAGCATTCAACGATAGTCTCAGTAGTCTGAAGATGTTAATGAGAGTCAAACATATCTTCATGCAGCAGGTGGTAGAGACCGTCATATAAGGATCTTCGACTTAGGTTCATTTACGAATACATGTTATTTGCAATCCTCTACATCCAATACAGCATCATCTAATAGGTGGTTCGCATCCAATGAAGTCCATGAGCTTCGAAGCATAGTACAGGCATTGGCAACTCAGTTGCAATAGTTAGAGGAGTACATAACCTAACTCTGTAATGAGATGGATGAATTGAAGGGGAAGGGCAGCACCTCATCGCTACATTCAGAGCATCTGCATTCACCAAATGAATAGCGTAGTTGTAGTCATTTTATATGAATTAAATACTTGTTGTTATAGATAACAATTTTTTATTATCAATTAAGATAATTTTTACTTTATATCATTAATCAACTTGTTGTTTTAACACATTAAATGTAGAAATAAATTAAAATATTATTAACAAATAACTGATAACTGTATAAATCATACATCAATCATAATATTATCAAATAAAATTAAATGGAGGCAAAATATTAAAAAATAATATCAGTAAATTTTTCGACGGAAAACAAAATATGTCGATAAACTGCAGTGAATTTACCAACGGATAACCTAAATATATCAGTAAAATGTAATGAATTTACCAACAGACAACTAAGATCCATCAGAAAGGTTACTAAAGGAGGAGCCTTATCTGACGTTACATTTATCGACTGAAACAAACTTTCTGTCGCTAAGTTTATTGACAACACAAAAATTATCGTTACTAAATATAACGACGAAACAGAAAATTAGCAATAGAAAAATTGCACTCCATTGCCAATTATTACTTACAGTCGTTTCTCTGATGATTCATTTTGTTCGTAAATTCCATCGCTAACTTAGCTTGCTGACAGAAAACTTTCACATTCCATCAATAATTTCCGTCACTAAATCCCATTTTTCTTGTAGTGGTTTATAAGAAGTATTTTGATCTCCTTGCTTTATTTTTGCATACACCACTACGAAAAGGATATATCTACGAAACATTTCCATGTACGAAAGCGTTGACTGTTGCGCAACTTTGTTTATGAAATAAAAAGTTATTTAAATGAAAGAAGAATGACTTGAGCCACTTATGAGTGTTCAACCATATGTGATGTATTATTAATTTTGTTGTTTATTTTGCAAGTAGGATAATGTTTTTGAAGTCTATTAATGCATAGTATAATGCCCGAAAAATCTCAATTTCATGAATAGTACTTTTTAGGTCATGAATAGTATATCCTGAGGTGAATAGTGATACCTGAGATCCAAACTGTATTTTATTTTATTTGGCATTGGATAGTATTGTTCAAGAACAGCCTGAGAATCAAATTGGAGCTCCAAATGAGTTCTTTTTTGGGGTTTGACCAAGAGTTGACCAATGGTGAAAGTTTGACTCCAGAAAGAGTGAAAGTGAAACTCGAAATTATTAATGAAAATAAATGATATAAATTAAGGTCTCTATGTGAAGTTGATACTTTTCTTATGGGTATTTTTATTGAGAAAAAGAAAGAATGAATTAAAAAAGGGTTAATTTTGAAAAAAAAATAGAAAACTTTTAATGAGGGATCATATGACATTTTTGTCAACTTCCCATTCTCTTCTTCTCCAAAACATTGCCGAGAATTTCTCCCTCCTTTCTTCTCTATTTTTCTTTCATTTCTTACATTTTCAAGCCAATTTTCTTTAGTTTTAACCCCCAAATCACCTATTAAACACTAAATCATCAACCTAGGGTCCCTAAACTCACCATATCAACAAAAAATGGGAAAGATGAAGAAAAGGTACATGGGTGTTCTTGATGAGTAGTACCTGAAAAATTATAAGGTGAGTTAATGGAGTTTTAATTATTTTTAGCACATGATTTTGATGTATTTACATGCATTGATGAATAAAATGCATGAAATTGAATTTGTTATGCAATATTATAAAGATAAAGAAGAGGAATTGAAGGAGAGAGAGACAGAAAGAGAAAGAGAAATAATAAAGAATTGATGATGAAATCAAAGTTTATAAAGGTTTAAATTGAAGATTTAGACATCAATTTAGTATGTGTTCTTGTAACTCTACTTTTTCCTAAAAACTGTATATTAGGAAATTTAGGGTTATTGAGTAAAATTGGGGGTTTATCAAATTGTTGTTAAAATATTTAATTGGATGTTAAATAACGTAGTATATGTGATTATTTGAGATTTTGAACTTATAATTTGTACTTTTCTCCCTTGGCATACATTATGTTTAAATTGAGAAACTTGAGATACATGTTATTTTTGTTTAATTGGTGAGATGAATGTGTCTTAAATGTTGTATGAACTAAATTAAAACCAATAACGGAAGAAAAAAATGACATTAAAGAATGACATTTACTTTGGCCGAATATGGAATAGTTTGAATTGGTTATTATAAGCTTTTATTATAAAATTTCAATGGAATTTAATTGGATTTGCCCCTAGTAAAATAGATAGGAATTGGAGGAATGTGAAGATTGGCATCCCAATTAGGGAGTTAGTAGTACTGCATCATGATATATGTTACTAGACTGTATGACTCCCAGATCTCAGTTTCAACGTAAGATATTTGATTTGTGTTATGAACTGCATGAGTCCAAGAGCGCAGTTCCAATATGAATTTATATATAAAAAAAGTTGGATTGTATGGTTCCAAGAACCCGATATTTTTTTTAAATCCCGCTTATCCAGCTTGGCGATACAATTTTGATGGATTTTACTATGAGGCAATTACAAAAAGTAAATAAATGTATGATTAATGATTAAAAAACTTCAAATGAAAGTAGTAATTGAATGTACAATTTATTGATCATTGTATAACTAGATGTGAATTATTAAAATAAATATATGATTGTATTTCATAACTTGATTTTAAATGCCTATTTATGCTTAGAAAGAGATTTATATGTGAAAATATTATATATTATACATGTTATAGTTTAATGAATTGAATTGAATTTAAAATGGAATTACTTGAACACCACTAAGCCTAAAGTTTAGTGTGTGGATTTTTTTTCCCGCGTAGGTTTTGAAAAGAATTAAAAGAAAGTTGTGGTAGATCTACTATAAGACAAGAGTCACATAATGGATCTCAAAAGAATTGGAGGTGGATGTACTACAAATTTTTATTTTTTTGGTTATGGCATGTACACATAAAGAAGTGAAGGATCTTATAGGATTTTATTGTGAATTATATATGAATAAATGAAAGTTATGAATGATATATGATTTAAATGTTTTGAAATGTATTGGAGGATAGGTAAATTATTTTGTCAAGGAGTTTGACATAAAGATGAATAGTTGAGTATCATGCATGAGAAGTGTATCGAAGTTTCTTGCTGGAGGTTTTAAGTAAATATAGAGGAAATTATGTCTAAATTTTTATAAAGTGAATAGTAATTGCTATATTAATGATGTTTTAAATAGAAAATGTTTTAATTTGAAGTATTAGGTATTTAAGAATATGGTAACACTCGGCATGTCGATTTCATTATTAGGTATGGGGTGTTACATATATGGCCTTATTAGAAATGTTGATACTTTGTTTCAGATATTTAATGAAGTTACGAATGAAGTTAGGTTAGAATATATTGGTCAGTTCATTATTGAAATGATTTTAATTTTGAAGCAACTAGAAAAAGATTGCAAAGAAAGTATAATTCTTTTTATTAGACTCTTTGTGCTACACATTGCAATGTTGAAAAATATAAGAGATGTTAGGTATTTTCCTATTATTAATGAGACTGTGTAAAAAGCGAAAAAAGTAACTAAGTTCATTTATAAACGTGCATGTGTCTTGAATTTAATGAGAAAGGATTTCACCAATGGTAGGAATTTATGTCGCTTTGACATTACAAGTTTTGCAACTAATTTATTATCAAGTTAGTGTTTTTTATGAAGAAGGAATTGAGGAAAATGTTTACAAATGATAAGTAAGTTACATCTCAACATACTAGTTCTAATATTAGATTAGAGGTTTTCGAATTATACTTGAAGATCATAAATTTTAGTCTCAATGTCAATTTATCATTTGAGTTTGTGAGCTTTTGATAAGGATACTTCGTCTGTAAAATAGTGATAAGAAGACAATAATAAGTTATTTTTATAAAGTCATAAAGAAGGCGAATGAAGCAATCAAGACCAATATGAAAAATAAACCTTCTTTATAAATGTCTTATCTTGCAATCATCAATAAGAGATGAGAAAGACAATTTTACTCTCTATTGTTTATAAATAGGACATTTTTGAATCATAATGTTTATTTTAGACTAAGTTTTGTGAAAAAAGATGAAGTTAATAATATAATGTTATTAACTGTTATAGCAATCGTTGCCTATGAGAAGATACAAGATTTCTTAAGCTCACAAATGGATATCTATAAGGATGCTTTTGGTAATTTTGAGATATCAATTGTTATCCATCAAAAAAACAAACTTGATTTGGGTGTTTTTTTTAACTTTTCTTACTTGTTGAAAATTAATCATCATATTATTTTTCCTATAATACTACTTTGTTATCTTACAGTGGCTTGGTAGGATTGATTCAAAAGTAATGTTCTAAAATTGCAAAGGTTTTTAATTCGAATTCTGAGTCGATGTGTAAGTATAACATGGTGTGAAATGAATTAAAGCATATTTGAATTCATCGATCCATTCCAAAAAAAGAAACAGATTGAAGCATAAAAGATTGAATAACTTGGTCTTTATTCGATATAATTTAACACTTCAAGAAAGGTGTAACTTCTCAATTATTTTATTTTATTTTACGACTAGAAGTCTTAATAAAACTAGCAGTTCTATAAATCCAATTTGTCTTAACCATATCAATCTTTTAACAAATTAAGTTTTTGAGGAATCGAATTTAATAGACGAGAGTGACTTAGAAGATAATATTAGATGGAAAAGTATTGACAAGTCTTCTGGTGCAATAAATTTGAATGATGGTGATGATGAGGATTTTGTACCAAATGAGAATAAAGGTCAATGTGATTAGAGTGTTTATTCAACAAAATTTATTTCTCCTCTTCTTTTAATTTCACTTATATTTGATATATATTAACTTCTATATATGCAATGTAAATATAATTGTGAATGTTTTTAATTTAGATTTTACTTTTAGTTGGTCATTTCATTTGCATGAATTATTTTTGTAAATTATAATAGTTAGAGAGTCACTAATATTTGTTATTCTTTTTATTTGATGTTTTAGTGTAATTATTATTTATTATATGATTAAATTGTAACATTTTAAATACTTTGAATTATCGTTAATTTTATATTTGTAT
>JAOSBO010214371.1:0-15867 GCA_027563915.1 Erythroxylum rotundifolium | reverse complement strand
AATGATGAAAATTAGTTGTAAGTAATGTATTAAAGAGTATGATGAAGTAAAGATTTGAGAGTCTTATGATATTCCGAAAAAGTTGGACTTCGCATTCAAAAATAGGGTCCAACATATTTGGTATTAGAGCAAGAGTTGGGTTCCGCAAGCGGGATCCAACATTAAAGTAATAAGTTTGTTTTGAAGTTTGATTTTCATGGGCACACCACCCTTGTGGGATGATGCCTAATAAGGGTTTATGGAAATAACCCTATAGGGAAAAAAAAAGCTCAAGTTTCATGCTTTCGCGTATTTTATGGTATCAAAGCAAGGAGAGGAAATCGATGATGGTTAAAGAGCATCATTGGTTTATGCTCACGTTATATGGTTCCGAATAAGAGTTGGGTTCCTAAAACGGTGCCCAACATTACTGCTAGGATAAAACAATGCATTTTGAATAAGGATTCCTCTATATTATAGCATCAAAGATTAGGAAACATTTATACTGAGAGACTTAAGAAATTGGTAAATGAAGGAGTACTTATTACTTTAGATTTTTTTGATTATGAGACTTGTGTCGATTGCATTAAAGGTAAGCAAACTAACAAATCTAAAATAGGTGCAAAGAGAAGCACAAATCTATTAGAAATCATACATATGGATGGATATTTATTGTCCAGACATGAATGCATATAGTCTGAAATACTTTATCACCTTCATAGATGATTATTCATAATATATGTATCTCTATTTACTTCATTCTAAGGACAAAGATTTGGATGCCTTTAAAGTTTTTAAGGATGAAGTAGAAAATCAATATGGAAAACAAATTAAGATCGTAAGATCAGATAAAGATGGAGAGTACTATGGTAGATACACAGAGAATGGATAAGCGCCTGGTCCATTTGCTACGTTTCTTCAAGAACATGGGATAGTTGCTCAATACACTAAATCTAGTTCTCTGAACCAAAATGGTGTGGCAGAAAGAAGAAACCGAACAATAATGGACATGGTGAGAAGTACGTGGAATAATGTAAAACTCCTTGATTTCTTATGGACTGAAGCACTAAAGACGATAGTGTATATATTAAACCGAGTTCTAACTAAGCTGTCTCAAAGACAACTTTTGAGTTATTTAAAGGTTAGAAACCAAATTTGTGACATAGACGCATTTGGGGATGCCCATCTAAAGTGAGAATTTATAATTCACAAAAAAAGAAGCTAAACCTGAGAACTTTGAGTGGTTAACTCATTGGTTATACTGAAAAATCCATAAGGCATGGATTCTATTTTCCATCTCACAGCACTAGAATTATGGAATCAAAAAATGCAAAATGTTTTGAGAATGACTTAATAAGTGGGATTGATCAATATCGAGATGTTATTTCAGAAAATAAACATCAAAAAGTTCATCCCTCTGGCTTAAGCAATAGATTTATTGTCATTCACACCCCTTAAGCATCAATAGGTGTTAGACAACCAATTACTGAAATTCCAGACGCAATTTATACCAATTCAATATATCAAGTCTTGTAATGTCCATGATACAACCTAAAAATACTCTCAACCTTACTTTATAGCACACTTAAGAGAATATGTTTCATACCAAGTTAACTAAGTAGTACCAATATAACACAAGTTTCTAAGGATTGATCTTAGACTCATTGTGTAAGTAACAATTTCTTAAAAGAGTGCTTTATAAAAGTCTCCATGCTCATTTAATAAAAGGGATCAAGATGAAGTGTACCTAGTGAGTCGACAGTCATTCCTTAAAAGAGTTAGTAAGCTCTGATAGAATTGTGGAATTTGGCTTAACTTTCCTCTAAAAGACCCTCAAGTTGCACTCCCTCCAAAGTTGATACACAAGATTCCCAAGTATAAGTTTGAACATTAATTGACGCCTTTTAATGTGATTAAAGGCTTGTATGCCCAATACACTATTTTATAATGGTTAGAAGAGGATGTATGATGTTGCAAAGCTGAAGAATTGATCTCCAGATATGCTTAGAGTAACTGTATTTGAAAAATAGATGGTCAATCTTCTCCTCTTCCAAATTGTAGAGTGAGAATATGCTAGATATTTTAATGAAATGACTAGTTCTATCATATATAGGGATCCTTCCTTTGCAGGTAAGTCGTATTGTCAAGTAAACTCTAAGATTGGCTTAAGCAAACCACAATAACTTAAACCATTTGACCCTTGGATTTATAATTCTCAATAAGATTACTAGAATCATAGGTAAACTTACAAGAGTAGGTTATTTCATTACTAATAACCTTTATATATTTTGATATATTTTACGTTGACATCAGTGTTTAAAGCCTTAAGCTCTCATTTATCACCTAGATAAACTTCTTAAAACTTATCTCATTTTCATTCCCACAAAGTAATAGAGGCAACTACTTATATAAGAAGTTATCTCATATACATCTAAAATGCTTCTTGTATTTAGAACAAAGTGTTTAATACTTATTACAACATTCATTCTAGAACTAAAAACTCAAATTTGAAATCAAGCATTCTTATATTTTTAAAATTGAATACTTGTTCAAAATTCATTCTAGAAATAAGACATTTAATTTTTAATTTAGCATAGGTTGCATCAAATACCCAATAATAAGCAAACTATCATCATACATTTCTCATTTTATTACTATTTTCTTGACATAATTATATATATATATATATATATATATATATATATATATTGATGTTTAAGTTCTCTAGTACTGCCTTTCAATATACTAATTCATAAATTACTTACTATACATGATAATAATGATTGTAATGATATAAGGAATCTTTTTTCCACTTTTGGTGGCATCTAAGAATACTACTAATTGCTTACACGCTAACCTTTCACAATAGGCATAGTAAAATAGTTTACAATCCTGCATACAAAACTGTTTATGTATCTACTTGATATATATAGCTTGTAAAGGTAAAAATGACTTTCTCAAATAATACCTGACAATCTTAACCCTAAGATGTATACAACCTTACCCATGTTCTTTATCTTAATTGTGGTTGACAGCCAATTCATTTACAGTCACCAACTATCAAAATATCATCCATATAAGGATAAAAAGTACATATGTATTAATAGATATTTTAATATAAGTTTAATAGTCTTATTCAATTGTACTAAAATCATATGATATGATTATAATACAATATTTAATATTATATAATTTCAAGACTGCTTTAGACCATAGGTTAACTTTAACAAATTGTATTAGCCCTTTTAATGAAACCTAAGGGTTGTTCTATATAGATTCCTTTATCTAGTTCTTTGTTTAAGAATGTAGTCTTTACATCCATTTGATTTATAAAGATCCATTATAACTACTAAAGCTAGATTTAATTAAACTAATGTAAAGCTCACAATAAGTGACAATTTCTGCTTATAATCAATCTATTCTGTTATGTATATTCTTTTTCTATTAGATGTGCTTTACATCTTTAAAATATGTTACCAATCTTTCACTTAACAAGTAAGAAATCAATCGTTCTTGATGATTTTATGTCCTTTAGGAATATTAACCAATCCTCATACTTAGATTAAGCTTATTCAATTTCATTCTTTTTTTATTAATATAACTCATTCATCATTAGTAAGAGTAGATAAAGCCTGCTTTCACATTTCTCAACTCACTATTTCCTTACGGAACCACCATGAAAACTTAATATAGAAATTAATCCACTCATAATATAAGCATAATTAAAATTTATGAGAAACGTATCCCTCTACCCTCATGTTACTCCAACTCAAGGCAAAAAATGGTAGGAAACTCCCATTAGTATGCAACTGCTATTCATTTGAAACTAATTCATTGTCTTCTAAATTGCTCCTATTTAGATGCATTCCATCCAATTGATCTTGTCTTATTAGATTAGTCTGATTCATTATCTCATATAGAGATAAACTTTGAACTATCCTCTCTTTCTTTGGAAATTTATTCTTTAAGAATCTAATAACCTGCATCCAATTCAATTACTTGTTTATTGTCTTGTCCACCTTTGAACATATACCTTTTTAAATGTTCATAATACCTTTTAACAATATTCTTATTCCTTTTTAGACTTACTTTCTCATACTTATATGAGGGACCATGAATTTAGGTAACATATTCTCAAGAACTCAAATGTTATAAAATAGGTCTCTTACTTGTTTATGCATTATATGGTGTTTTACTAATTTTTTTAAGCACCAAGTCAAAAACATATTTAACCCTAAATAACAAATTATCTAATATGTTAAATACCAATTTTCCTATACTATTATAGACTTTGCCATTTCAAGAGGAGTTCTATTTCTCCTTTCCACACCATCATTTTATTAATGGATTTATATAATAGTCACTATCTATCCATTCAACTTTCATAACACAACCTTTTGAATTGATCATATAAGTCCTCTTACACCTGATTTGTTCTTAAAGTCTTTATATACTTTATTTAACTGATTCTTAACTAAATTCATATAATGTTGTAACCAAAATAATGTTCTGAATTTTGTGAAATCAAATATATATAACTATACTAAGTATACTCATTAACAAAGGTGACAAAATAAGTACCCACGTGCCTGGCTTTCACATGTTTTTGGCCACGTATACCTTAAATGAATTGATTGTAATAACTTATAGACTCTTTATTCTATACTAAATGGTTTTCAAGCAATTCTATTCAATGTTACAAATATTGTACCGGACTTGGTACCAGATTGGCTTCTGATACGATACTGTACTAGTATTAGGCAATACCAAATACCGTTTCGAGTAATTTTTTAAATTTATGAAATAGTCCTTGAATTTTTTTTAAAATTGCAAAATAGTGCATTGTCGTATTGTACAGTTGTACTGTATATTTTTAACCCTATCTCCAAAAATCAAAATAATAAATAATAATTACAATTAATATGAAATAACAATAATTTTCAGATATTTCACATATAAATAATAACTACAATTTATATATAAAAAAAGGCAATCATTATCATACAAATATAAAATTAAGAACAATATAAAGTATTTAAAATATCACTATTTCAATTTTCATTATATAATAAATGATAATTACATCAAAACATCAAATAAAAAGAATAATAAATATCATTAACTCTCAAATTATTATAATTTATAACAAGAGTTCATGATAAGGAAACAACTAAGTAGAATTGAAATATAAAACAAAAACATATATTATTTAATTGACTATCAATTAAATATGTTATATATGTAATTAATTAAAATTAGTTATTACTAAAATTATAAATATCTTAATTTAGTTTAATTTATAAAATTAATCTAATTAATAAATTTAATAATTATTAATAAATATAATTAAATTTAAAAATATTTTTAACATATATTTCAAATAAAATTTGATTTAATAATTAAAAATGCATAAAATAAATATTAGTTTATATATGATAATTTTAAAATTATTTATTTTTAAAAATAAAATATTTTTATTAATACTTTATTAATAAATATTATATAAAAGATTAAAATAAATTTAAATAAAAGAGTTTATTTTTAATTTTTGTTTAATCTATAATTATTATTAGTAATAAAATATTTATTTTATTTTAAAATTAAAAAATCACAATAAAAGTTTAACTAAATAACAAATTTAAAAAGTTTTTAAAAGAAGAAGGGGTGAAATCAGGTGGGAGTCACAAAATTTTCAATCTTTATATTTTTCAAAATTTTCAGTACTGACTGGTATATGGTTAACCGATATTTATACATGGTACATAAATACCCCAATTTTGTACCAGAATCTGGCCAGTATGGTATGTACCGCTTGGTACCGGCCGATACGGTACGAAATTTAAAATTATGATTATGTTAGTTAGACAATGTTCACAAGTATAATTCTTCTTAAAAAAAAACACTCTTTTTGACTAATCAATCTGTTTAATTTTGTTTAACATTACCATGGCTAGCATGACATAAATTAGCATAGATATTATAACAATTAGATGATGTTATTAAATAAAAACTATTTTTACTTGTTTAATACATAACATCTAATGACCTAAAACCATCCAACATAAAACAATGACAATAGTTTTTAGAACATTGTCCTTTCCACCATTATGGAAACTAATATTGAATGCAATCTAACTAAAAGCATAATAGAAATAAGATTAACGGAATTATTGGAATGAAAATTATATTATGTAACATAAGGTTCAAGTATCCTTTTTTTTTTGGTAATTTAGTAATTATATAAATAAATAAAATATATGTACATCAAAAGTTTACCAAAGATGGCAATCTGTTACCCTATCCTGAAGGAACTTACAAGAAAGCATGAGGAACCCTAACTGTTCCCTAAACAAAATAAACACAACAACAATCTAAACCACTTCTTTCAACAAAATCATATCGAGGATAATCTTACCAATAATACAACTAGTCCATATAAGAGACTCAAGCAACAAGAACTAATAGACTTCCTACTAATCCTCTCCTATTGATAATTTGCCAGGTGAGTGGACCGTGTATCTTAGGACACCATGCACATTCTTTAAAGCTTTTTTAGGTTCAGCGATTGTTGTCTCTTATGTCTATTGGTGACAGAGGATGAGCAGCCTTTCATTTTCCTGATTGGTAGTGAAAATCCATGCCTTACATATAAGCTCACTTGGATATATATTGCCGATGATTGAGCTAAAAAAAATGCTTTCCCAAACCAACCATTAGACTTGCAAAATAAAATTAGAAGGTTCGACTATCATTCATAACTAACTTATAGGAGTCTATTCCATGGTCCTTAATGCTAGAGTCATCCCTATATTATTTCTCCATATCTTGTGTTTTCTTCTTGGGAAGTCCATTCTTAGGATCCTAGTAATTATGGAAGGCTTTCTTTCCACTTTTCACTTAGACTCACTAAAGTGGTTCCTCTAATAATTTCAACTCCTTTTAAGTATGACCTATTTGTATATACCTCAATATATAACCAATAAGCCTTAAGATGTTTATTTTGTAATAATAGGTGCCTTATAGCATCATATATCATCTTGAAATTCTTATTGTAGGTTAGGTTCATTTTCATATGCTCTCAATTTAAAGGTAAAGAACGTGTGATAGCTTACACTAGTTGTGTATTAGATAAAATATGACCAATTTCTCTCAATTCACTAACTACATTTGAAATTAGCTTCATATTCCTTAATATTAAATGCTTAAACATCAATTTTTCATTTACAACTTTTGTTAAATCAATGAAGGTTTCAAATGATGTTTTAATGATAGAAAAATATAATTGCTACTAATGTTTTTGTTATTTTGATGAAAAGCAATATTAGAACAAAATGAAGCCATAAACTCAAGAAGATAATGTATCATGTCGATTGGTCGACCAACATAGGTTAGATTTGTTAAAATTGATATACTATAAGTTTGTAGCAACATTGGTTGATTTATTGGTTGACCAATGTGTTATATTGGTCAAACAATATATGTATTGGTATATCAGTATTCTAACGACTAGTAAATCTAGAGCTGCAAATGCATACTAAAATATTGGTCTACCAATACATTCAATGTAGCCATTGAAACAGTTAGTTATTTGCTCATATTAATATTTTGGGTCCTAAAACACAATAAATAGGTGTTTTCTCATTGGTTTTAGCATCAAGAAGGTGTTAGGCATTGTACACATACATTTCAAAGAGTTTTTCAATCATTTGGGTGTCATTATGTCATATTTGTGTTAGTGAGCAATTTTTTAGTTATTAAGTGATAAAGTGAGGTATTTTGAGTTTTAATGGGAGGAGGTTAGGGCTCTAACTGCTTCCCATTTGAAGAATGAGTTGGTAACTCCCAAAAAAATCTTATTCATGCCAATTATTCCCCCAAATAATGAAAAGAATTTGGAAGAATTGCCATAGCAAGATGAGAATTTATGTACAAACAAATAGAGCAAATTAAAAAAATAAAAAGGAGAGAAATGTTACAAATTTTGGGAAAGATGAATCATTCCCGAAGAGGAATCTATTGATTCTCTACCAATTGGTTGGATCATAAGTGCGATGATTTACTTCACGAGTGAGGTCTCTAGTTCAATTGCAATGGTTTAATAATCAAAAAATGAGATTATTTAGGATTACACATTGAATGCTAAGACTACACATTGAATTTCTGGTAATAGAAAGCCCATGCGTTAGAAGAGAAATTAGAAAGTATCGATTCTTATATTGCTGTTCAAGAATTTCACAAACTAACTCTTGTAGATGTTCTCCGAGTTTTATCAATTTGCAAATTATTTCTTAGTTGAATTTAACCATTCATATTGAGATTCCTCTTCACCTTAGAATAAGATTATAAGAAGGGTCCTCTTTACTGAGAAAGATTATACAAAGGTTATTCTTCTCTTTGGAAGAAGAATTATAGCAGAATTCTAAGAAAAGTCTTAGGAAGATTGTTGAATTTTGTGAACACCTAATTCATTCCCCTCTTGGGTGCCATTAGGGACTAATAATTTAATTATTTATTTATTATGTATGTGTGTGTATGTGTGTGTGCCTTAAATACAATAGTGAGTGACCATAATTTGGTCACTAAGGAGCTACTAAATCATGTTGCCAACATGAACCATATATCCTTGGCATTGTCATTCCTCTTAAACTTTTGCATAACATCATCTTTTATGTTGTATGAGTTTACTGATTAGATCAGTCAAAGAAGAAGGTTATATACAAAGTTATATTTGAAAATGTGATATATGCTATATGGAAAGAAAGAAATTAGAGAAAGGAATCCATAGCCATCACATCATTCAAGCACTACTATATTTGATTAGAGAGCAACTCATTACATACAAAATTCACCTCATCTCACTATAACAAAACTGATTTTTGACTACATTTTTTATGACAATTTGAAAATGGACACTAAAAGTCAGCTTTTGACGATAATTTTTGAATCTGTCGCCAAAAGTCCAATTTTTTGCTACGTTTTACTAAGTTATCCTAAAGGAACATATTTTGTGTTGATTTATGTGAATCGTCATAGAAAGAGCAACATTTTGCAATAGCTTACCAATTTCATAGCCAAATGTTGAGCCTTTGGGGACAATTCCCATAATCATCATTAAAAGTTGGACTTTTGGCAACAATTTTAGAAATTGTCACCAAAAGTTGATATTAAAGAGTTTAAATCTTATGGATTTCTTAGGGAAAATTCGAGGAATTTTTGTGTGTGATAGTGTTCTTAAAATTATTTAATGCTAAGCGTGCTTAATAATCCTAAGGTTAATTATAACTGACATTTATATGATTTTTCATTTTCTTTCTTTACAAATTTGTTTAAATAGATAATGTATTCAAATTATATAAATTTGTTTAAATCTTTGGATTTACACACAAATGATTCTTTAATGATGCCTATTGGATATAGTACTACACCTCCATTTATACAAATATTTCATGAAAATATAATGGTGGTAATTTACATTTTGAAAAGTGAATATTATTTAGATATATGCTAGAAACTCATGATGTAGGTCTCATGAGGCTTATCAGTAAAGTATTCTATGAGCCTAGAAGTCACAACGAGAAGACCCTTTCTCGATTCATATGGTCCAACAATGCCACCTATTATTTTGTATATTAACTTTTATTGATTTATCATCATGTTATTTAGAACGAGGATTGCATTTAGTAGTTCGGTTTTTAACTTTTAATTATATAGCTAGATGCACAAAAGTTAGATGTCTCATCAGAAATTATCCACTGAAGACTTAGAAAGAGTTAAAAGTTTCATACAATTTGTAAAAGATCAAATGAGTATTAAATGTTGTATTCATTGTCTATGCATAGATTGCTTAAATGTCAACATTCAAAGTCAAGATTTGGTATATAATCACTTGCTAATATGAGGCATAGATAAATTCTATACTCCATGGCTTTATCATAGTGAACTTTTAGAAGCAAGTTGTATTAGAAGTGTTGATACAGTTGTTCATAATAGTAACAATAATGATGTAGAAGATTGTGATATTAATGACGACGATGGTGATAGGATTGGCAAGATGTTAGAAAATTATGGGAATTATATGGAGACAATGTTTATATGGATTGTTGATGTTTGAGTTATATTTATGTGTATTGTTGATGTCTGAGTTATGTTTATGCAGATTATTGATGTTGAGTTATGTTTATGTAGATTGTTAATGTTTGATTTATGTTTATGCATATTGTTGATGTTTCACTTATATTCATGCAGATTATTGATGTTTGAGTTATGTTAATGTAGATTGTGAATATTTGAGTTATAGATATCCAATATAATGAGACCTGGTAGAAACAAAGGGAAGAAGGTGGTAAGTATCGAAATTATTCCTCCCCCCACAACAATCAAATCCTAGCTAACGAAAACAATCGACTTTATCCAGCAATGCTACTCAGCAGCATCTTCCATCTACCTCAACTAGTACTAAGGGATCTGTAAATTTGTTAATCTTTAACACATATAAATAGACTTATGTTCAAATATATATTCACATGTTTAATGCGTATTTTCTTATCATTATTCATTTATTGTCAGGTTCTAATACCGCCATCAGAAAAGGAAGGTAAAGGTATAACTAAAGGTTGTGGGTTGCAACGAATAAATGTTGCAATAACAACAAGTTGTTTGTAAACATTACAAGGCTGTCCTGTAGACAAGATTCAATTGGCAAAATTGTCTAGTAAGTTGGGGCAATTGCTATAACTAAATTGTCTTGTCTTAAGCATGCCAAGTAGTTGAAGAAAGACAACTTGCTAGAGAATGCTTTGGATAAAGTTCTGATAAATTGAAAAGAGAATGCTTTGGATAAAGTTTTGATAAATTTTCAATTTATTTAATTATATGTAATATTATTTTACTTTTTTAAAGTTTAATTTCACTTTTATCTGTTGTTCACAGATGAGCTGAATTTTGTCGATATCGATAACCCTGATGTTTCAAATTGTGTGACTTCACTATTGAAATAAAGGACTAGGGATCGTCATTATAATATTACAAATCTTTTCTTTTAGATGAGGAGGCAAGAAGACATGTTCCCGAACAGATGTCTCTAGAAAATTGGAGCAATATGTGTGATTATTGGGCCTTTGCCAACATTCAGGTTTATTTTCTTTCAGTTCACATTTGCTTCCATTAATGTTGCCACATAATTTAATTAATATTTCTTTTCTTTATTAAGGAAAAGTGTTAAAAAGCCAAGTTTAACAGAGAAAAAAATGAAAACTCCTTACAACTAAGGCTCGAAATCATTTGTTGTCCTGCAAAATGAATATGTAAGTTCTTTGTTTACAAGTTATAATTACATCAGTAAACACAATATTATTTATTATTTTTTGCATTTTTTCATAAAACAAAGTAACAAGAAACTACATTGAGAAGAGTGTGATAGGATCACACACTACAAACTGACATACTATAGGGAAGCTGAAGGTTGGATGTTTGAAGAAGCGCACAATAATTATGTCAGTATAAAAATTTGTTTAAATGTTAAGTTTATTAATTTATGTAGTACTAACTAATAATATTTGAATTGAATATTGATTTTGTTTTTGAAATTTTAGAATAAGATGCAAAAGTTGTTACAAACATCAATGTCTGACAGAAAATTGCCAAAAGTAGACATTTGCAATAAGGTGTTTAGTACACGATCTGGATACATCAAAAGGCTTGGGATTGGCCCTAAGCCAACTGTTTTATCCTCAGTAAGATCAGCACACGTTCAAAGTCTTGATAAGGAAAACATGTCCCTTAAAAAGCAAGTTTAGGCAAGCAATAAAAGTACCTAGGAAAATTACTTGGCTCGGAGTATGTAAATTGTGAAGATGAAGACTGGTCTAAGTGACTAATTTAATATTTGTATTTTTATTTTATATAAAAATATCTTTTAAGTTTTAATTAAAATTTTGTACATTATCAAATTTAATTAAATTTATTTTTAATATATAATGGTTTTAATTTTAAAAATGTCATGAATAATTATAATTAACATGGTATACATAACATTTAGTTAAAATGTATATAAAAAATTTGACTATATTTTAGAAAATGTAGTTAAAAGTTTTTGGCTACATTTTCAAAAACATCACTAAAATTTTTTGCTATATTTTAAAAAACGTAGGAAAAAATATTTCGCTACGAAATATTTTCCTAGCGAAAACATATTGGCAATGATTTTCAAATCATGGCTAATACTCTTTTGCTACTAAGTAAAATGTAGGCAAAAACTATTAGTGATGATTAAGTAAAAACATCGCTTATAGTTTTTAGCTATATGTGGATTTGGCAACTTTTTTGTAATGAATATATATCGTCACTAATAATTATTAGCGATGATATTTTATTGCTGAAAGTCTGTTCTGTTGTAGTCTTAGGTCTTCGAAGTATGGATAGGCATCGAGATCATAAATGTGACATAGTGTTACTCCTCGAAATCACTTGACTTTCATGGTTGTGAAACCATGGCTAACTTGGCAATGAGACCCATGAATGTTGCTAAACTCTCGGGGGCTTTGATAGCCCACACATTGGACAACCATGCATCATTTGCTCCAGCAGTTCTTGAAACAATTGTTGAGATATACCCATGGTTATGTTAGCGTTATTTTGTGACTTTAATGATGACAGGTTATAACACATTGATGCATCAGGCAGGAAGGTCGTTTTCTGGAGAAAATTTTAGTAATCTCAGTTTTTCATCTTGTCTTCATTTAGATCGTTAGTTGTCTCTATATAAATCCCTAGAACAGATTTTGCATGGAAGGGCATGAACGGCCCCTACCTCTGGAACTAGTTCTAAGGAGTACATAGAAAGCATTCTTTCCACCCCTGGAAGAATTATTACATATTTTGACTGTTTTTATGGCATGCAGACAGCAGTTTTATGACGTGGTCTATAGTATCATCAACAAAACTGGCCCTTATCCTACGTAACTGCCTTTTTCATGGTGAGTAGGCAATCGCGATCTGGCCTCGTGGATGGAGTATCGAACAATTATCCTAATTGACGTGTGAAAAACATCATGGCCTTGTGTTGATATGGGGTATGAATGCAGTAAAAGTTTGGTGAGGGTTTGGAATTACCAATATGTAATCAGTTTATAATCTAGTATACATCAACGTGCCTTAATTAAAATATTTTATAATATTAATTTTGTAATTGAATTTATAGAATTTTAACAACTCGAAATATTTAAAATTTTAGTTTATATATAAAAACAAGAGTATATTCGTTTTCCAAAAAATACAAGTTTACATTGGGACGAAGCTTACGTTTTAATCCCACATTGCAACTATACCTTTCTCGGCTTTTGGGCTAAGATGAGGTGTAGTATCTGTTCCTATCAGTTTAAGGCATTGCCCTGCTGCGAAGGCCTGGTGCATTCCCACCAATTCTTAGTCTTTAAAGTTTTAACTCTAATTAGTAATTAGAGCGGAGGAACTATACATTGAATAGCTATGATGAACGATTGCTGCGCTTTAGCCTTGTTCCTTAACAAACTTTGAGATTATTACATGATTGCACGTGGTACATTAAAACGACTCCAGGAGAACGCTTAAGAGGGCCTGCCGCACTGGTTTCGAGGGAAAGTAAATCATTATAATTATGAGATTATATTAGTTTATATATTATCTTTAAATTATTAAATTTAGTATTATTATATTTTTAGTAGTTGAATTAAAATATAGAAATATTTAAACAAATTTATAGGTATTTATTAAAAATTTTATTTGAAACATTATAACATTATTTGTATATTTATAAAATTCTCATATAATAATTGTCGCATTTGGATAATTCATTAATGAGAGATACAATAACTATTTCGATTCTTAATGGGAGGATACAATGTCTTCTTAATGAGAGTTTAGAAGCTGTTTTTGATAAATTTACATAAAAATAAATAAGAATAAACATAATAAATATTTAATAAAATTAAACATAATAAATATATAATAAAATAATAAAGTAATAATTAAAAATATAATACACGCAAAAGATAAATATTAATAATAATAAACAAAAATAAATATACATATGTATAAATAAAAATGTAAAAATAGGTAATAAAATAAATAATACGCAAAAATATAGAATAAGATAAAGAAAAAAATTAAAGATAAAACAAGGAAACAAATATACAAACAAGAAAGAAGACAAGCAAATAATGATGCTGAGGTCGCTCATTTATCCTTACATACAACATAAGATTGACAATGGAGATAAGATAAGATTACCAAAAAAACTTAAACTTTCTTCAATTTTTTAATTATAGCCCGAACTTAAAAAGATAGCAATAAAATAACTAAACTTTTATTTTTTTAATTCTAATCTGACGTTAGTCTCATCATTATCTTTGTTGATGTGACATTGTCACTTGTCAAGGATCTTATTAATCACACACATTAGCATTATTAGGAGAAGTTACACTATTGAAACATTTGATGATACTAAAATGACTATTGATCATCCGTCCTCACATGGTTCTTCCTCCATGGCCTTCACAACACCTTCTCCAAGAACAACCAGCCCTTCGACTTTGACTCCTCCTCCAATTGCTGGCTCCGCCTCCCCTCCTTCCCTCTCCCTTCCCACGACATCATCGGCTCTAATGGCCTCCTCTTCTAGACTACAGCTTCCTTCTCTTTCTCCCCTCTTCTGAAACTCCTATGGACCTTCACCTCTCCTCTCTGCTTCTCTTGCATCAGCACCCTCCTCATCGTCTTCTTCCATGTGCCATTGTCTAAGCCCTCCTTCATTGTCATCATTGGCGTTCGTTTTATCGAGGGCTTGGTCGATATTGAAGATTGGTTAGCTGTGGAGATTTATAATCCTTGTCTAAACTCTTAGGACTTATGTCCTACTTTTCCTCCGGATTTCCAGTCGAGCAATTCGACTAAGACATTGTCATCATCTTTGGTAGGTTGGAAATTTTTTGTCTTTGGGATTTATTCCTTTTTTATTTCGTGTTTTGATTTGGATAGCCTTGTTTAGAGTCTTGTCATGACCTAGCGCCCTCCTAATGTTGCGTTTGCCTTCCTAATCAGTTGCAGTGGCATGTTTGTGTTGGCGGGTCAGTGTAATGAGGCTCGTGTGCCATCGTTTAATTTGTGGAGGATTGATGAAAAAAATATGGAGTTTGGTGAGATTGATAGTATGCCTCATGATTTGCATTTGAGCTTGGATGATAGCGGGGAGGGTGATAAATTTGCGAGCTTGAAGTGTGGGTATGAGGAATCTTATTTATGTGTTTAATGAGGTGTATCATCTGAAGCTTCGTGCGAATGAGAGGAGGGATGAGGATGATCCATAATCAAGAATAAAATGATGTCATTTTAATAATGTAAATCACTTTTTCTAATGATGCTGACATGTGTGATTAATGAGGTCCCTTGACACGTGGGGTTGCCACATCAGCAAAGATCACAATGAGATTAATGTCGGGTTATAATTAAAAAATTAAAAATTTAAACATTTTATTACTTCTTTTTAATATTTGGCCTATAATTGAAAAATTGAGGAAAGTTTGGTTTTTTTATGTTAATTAACCCTAACCAAAATATAGTGATAAAATCTTTTCTTGAACTAAAAAACAAAAATGAATTCAAAAGATATTAAAAGTACTATGTGTTAAAATAATTAGACAAATGATTGCTTACAAACCATAACATGAGCTTACCAGAATTAAAAAAGAAAAAAAGAAAACTTTGTTGTTTTTATAAGGAATTAATTTTACCGGGAAAAGGCAATAAAACTATATTTTCATAAGACAAACTCATGATATTAATGTTGACTAACAAAATATAATATGTCATCTATTTATAGGTGGAATGTAACAATAAATGAGAATGATAGTTAAT
>JAOSBO010214350.1:0-15867 GCA_027563915.1 Erythroxylum rotundifolium | reverse complement strand
TCTGGCTGGAGCAGGCTGAAAATTGGGCCCTCAAGCTACTGATTCTGCCTTTCAAAGAGTTCAGCACCACCTTCTCGGTAGCCAAGAGATCCGAGGACAGCAGAACCTCCATAGCTTGGAGTGACTCCTGTACAGTAGCTTCATCCAATGAGTCAAAATCAGAAGAGAAGAAAATCCTCAACTTTTTCTTAGCGGCAGCTGCATCCTTTGGAGACACCACAATGGGGACAGTGGAAGGAGGATCAAAGACATTTAAGTCCATCGCAGTCAAAGGGTCCTCCCAAGACAGCTCTTCCTTCATTGCGGCACTAATGGACACCAGAGCCTGCAAAAAATAAAGACAAGTCAGTAGGGATGTATCATTATAAAGAAAGAAGGAGGTTGGCAAGGCAAAGTCCATACCGCCGTGGTAGAAGAAGCCAGGTCACCGGGGGTCCTGGTGCCCATGATGTCCTCGGTGACCACAGGTTCGGTGTCCTATGGGCCACAGCAACTTCCAACCCCCGGGTGACCTCATGGAAGCTCAGGACTTCCTCTTTTTCACCTGCCCCCTCTGAACCTTCATCACTGGAGACCTCTAGGGTCCCGGTGACCCCCATAAATTTTGGTTGGCTAGCCAACCTTCCAGACCTACTGGAACCAACATAAGCAATTTGCTTTTTGTCCAGTGCCTTTTTAACTTTGGCACTGGAAGGGACTTTGGGTTGCTTAGGTGTTTTTTTCCTTGAAGGAGCTGCAAACTAAAGATAAAATTAGAGAGAAATAGAGAAAGGAAGAGATAGAGAAAAGGGTGGTTACCTTGATCAGCCTTGCGGACCTTGCTTTTGACGGAGGCAGCAGACAATTTTCCTCTGGAAGCTGAGGGAGAGAGAGCACCTGAAAGCAAAAGATAGGGTTAAATATCGACATAAAGTCCTAGGTAAATGGAAAATTACTGGACATACCTTGAACAGGCAGAGACAGAATGAAGGTATGAGAAACGTGCCGCCACCAGGAATCGAAGGAGTTGGTCATCGAGGCCAGATCCCTCTCAACACAGATGATCGGCCTAATCCCAGTGTCCAACAACTTCTCTTGACGCCTCTTGATGAACTCTTTAATTTCGGCCTCTAATAAAGAGACCCTACTACCATCTGGCTTAAAGAGACGCTAGATAGCATCTGGACAGCCCTGTCTCAAATTGAACTGATGGCACCACAGTTGCGGCATATAAATTTCATAGCAGACTCCCAACTACTTGCCACCCCCTTCAGCATAGCAGAGGTCCCACTTAAAAGATGCCGAGCCTCGCAAACCAGACGCCAATCTTTTTCATACTCCTTGAGCATGCCAAACATATACCATTGTAAATGTACCGGGAGGACATAGGAGGGGCACTTTGTGCCCTCAAGTTCAGAAAATACCTTATTACCCACTTTGTGCCCTCAAGTTCAGAAAATACCTTATTACCTCCTCCTGAGATAAAGGGAAAGGGCAGTAAGAAGATGCAACCCTAGGGGCGACTTCATCCCTCCAAATCGAAGCCGAAGAGCGCAGAGCTGGGAAGTATAGAAGGAGCCACAGATGGAGAAACCAAGCCGATGGAGGTAGCTCCTTAAAGGGCTCCGAGGTGACAGCCACATAGTCCTCGATAATAGTGACTGAGGAAAATGCTGGCTAGGGAGACCTGTTGACCCTAGTGGAGCGCGAGGGCTAAGTTCTTGGTCTCCTTGGTGAGCCTTCCGGCTGGGGAACAAGTAATGTACTTGGCAACCAAGTACCACATCAGAACCAAGTTTTGACTTGTCAGGTCCAAATCTTTGACCTACCTTATCACCTGCAAGAGAGGAAAAGGAGTGGTTAGAAATGCTGAAAAATAGAGGGGAAGCAGGCAATAACCAAGTTAAGAGACACTCACCTCACTAAAGGAAGAGACGACAGGTAGAGAAACCAATGCCTTCTCTAAAGAGCTGTCTTCCTCTGGGAAAACAGCAGAAGCAGCCTCCTCTCCCGGCAAAGGGAGGCCAGTAATCGCCACTACATCCCGCAAAGTCACTGACATTGGACCATGGGGAAAGAGGAAAGAATTGCAGCCATGGCCCCAGAAGCGCAGGGCTCCCATGATCAGGTCCCTGTCGAAATACTGCTGGTGTAGAGATAGCTCAATAAGGTTAGCTACACCAACCTGCTTCTAGCAACTTTCGAAGTGTGGCCGCAATGTGGCCACCCAAGCTCCATACTTCGACGCATTGGACATGAACATCCTTTGTTTACTAGGAGCGGCAAAGGAATCCCGATGGAGGAGAAGGGTTTCTCCCTTAAACAGCAGAAAAGGCATGCCCGGAGGAGTTGGGGAGGACAGAGAAACAGTGAGGCATTGTTGAGAGTCACCCTGAATAATAAATAAAGATGTTTAGACTGAAAGGAGTTTTGAAGGACGAAGAGACGCAACAGAGGGGTCCATACCTGTTTGGTGACCAAGGCCGTAGGGGCAGAGAGAGCTAGAGGAATTTCTGAATCTGCAATACAAAAATGGGAGGTCAGTGTTCGAAGAAAATTTGGCAAAGTTTTCCCTGCAAATGTGAGTTCCCAAAATTACCTGTAAGCAAATACACTCCTAAAACACACCTCAGTACCCACTACACCAAACAAGCAACCAATATCCAAACTTCAAATTTCAGAGACACCCGAAACCTCATAGGTCATTGGGAACTCTCAACATCATCGGAAATATAATAGTCACCCAAAATCAAAATGAGGGAGTTCGGAAAGATTCATACCTGACATCCTATTGAGCGATTTATAGAGCTTTCGATGGTAGAAAGAAGAAGAATGATGGTATTCCTAGAGAAAGACACGGTTTGTGAAAGTTAACAGAAGTCATAGGAATGAAAAAGAGGAGAGGGGAGCGTAGGCGTACCAATAGGTGTCGACGGTGACGGAACGGTTTCAAATGAGTGGGCTTCAACGGTGTTAGGAGACAGAGCTTTGAGATATCGCGTGATAGTAGTGACAACAGCAGAGCAGTAGAAGCATGAGTAGCAGAGGAGAAAAAGCTTTGGGGCAGTTTTCGAAAACCGTCTCTTCGGGTGGTTAATAGAGAATGAGGAGCAACCTTTTTATATTGAGGCACTAGAGTCTTTTGAGAGCTGAAGAGGTTATGTTTTAAAAGGGAGTAGTGAATGGGGCTACCTCGGGCTGGTTGTTTGGCGTGGTATTTGTCAGAAAGTCCTTTGAAATTTCGATGTCCATGTCCATTTAGTGATTTATGTCCAGATGGCCAGTATGGGAGATTACTAGAGTTATTACCAGGTATAGGTGGATGACCTTTGGGTATAACCTCATCAGGAATTGAAATAGGTGAAATGTCCAAAGGATATACCAGATGCTTAAAGACCACCACAGGGCTTATACTTCTAAGCCCATTTTTACTATTTTGGGTTGAAGACCCGAAGCCCAAAGAAAATCTATGGTTCGAAGTCCAGACGTTGGCCTTGGCCCATTAGAGTTCGGTGTCCAGCAGAAGAGGATGTAGTAGAGTTGGCGTTGGATTGGGAGTCTGGGAGTCCAAATTTAAAGAGGAGATAAGAGGATAAGATGATGGATACTAGCCCAACTCTATCTCTATCAGATAAGATGAGGTTTATTTAAACTTCATCTCTATCTAGTGCGATGAGTACAAGTGAAGGCTGTCATTTTCTCGGCCATAATCTAGTTTCATGGTCTAGTAAGAGGCAAAGTTCAATTGCACTATCTACTGCAGAAGCTGAATATATGTCTGCTGTAAGTTGTTGTTCATAGACGTTATGGATTAAGTATCAGCTAGAAGATTATTCAATAAAAGAAGATCAGATTCCAATCTTCTGTGACAACATAAATCTATCAACCTGTCGAAGAATCCAATACAACATTCAAGGGTGAAGCATATAGAAGTTAGGAATCACTTCTTACGAGACTATGTACAAAGGGGAGTTATTAGTCTTCAGTTTGTTGAAACAAATCATCAATGGGCAGATATCTTTACGAAGTCTTTGAATGAAGAAAGATTTAAAGAAATCAGACGAAATCTGAATATGGTTGTGTTGCATGATCAGTCGTCTGACACATCATGACCCAGATGAAGTTTTATAGAAGGAAGATAAAAAGTCTTAAGTCTTCAAGAGGAAGTAACAAAAATTTACAGATGGTAATTATTTTGGAGGGAAAACAAAAAGGAAATCTTCTTAGAAAGCTCAGAATATCACCGTCTCTAGAATACACTTGAAATTCTCTGAAATAGATTTCTCAAAACGGTACTTTGGATACCAAACCCTTTCGTTTCATATTCTCATCCCCAGATATTGATTTCATCTTTTGAGAAGTTTCTACTTACTAAAGATTACAATGGAGCAAGCCATAAGTTATAGAAGACTTGTTGATTTTGATTCCTTGAAGAGGAATCAGATGGATATAAAACCAGAAGTTGATGCAACCGCATGGAAAAGCTTCTTTCAGGTTTGTGAACCAGTGTATCTGAATGAAGTTTATGAGTTTTGGAAGAATGCAAAAGTAGTAGACGATATTGTAGTATCAACAGTGTATAGATTGTCGGTTATTGTGACAATGGAGCTACTCAAGAAGGTGACTGGACGTCCAGGTGTTAGAGAAAAAGTGGCTCATAACACTAAATGGATGAATGAAATCCATGTTGAAAAGGCTCGAGTTAATTAATAACTCTATGGAAGTAGTGACCCAAAGGACAAGAAGGCATTGAATCTTGTTCCGAAGGCTAGGGTTCTACATTCTATACTTCTACACTGCATTCTACCAAGAACAAGATCGAAGAATGTTGTGTCAATAGTAGATGAGCAATGCCTGTTCTGCTTACTCAATCATCAGGTGATAAATCTTCCTCATCTGATTTTGAAATATAAGATGATGACGAAGAAGGATTCAAATGCCTTACCATATGGCATGTTGTTGACAAGAATCTTTAGAGATTCTGGAATACTCCTTGAAAGAGGAAATAGGACAAAGATGAATATTAAAAGCATTAGTAATGCTGAAACTATTTGCAGAATGGGACTAAAATGTCCAGAAAGGAAGTAGACAACCTTTATGGAGAAAGCAAGGATTGAGGGGGAGCATACAGTAGGTCTCATAATGACTGAAGAAAAGAAGAAATCTCATTCCTCAGAGGTAATAGCTAAAGCTGAGACTGTGCTACAAAGAGGAGAAAGCCAGATGCAGCTATCTCACAAACAAGTGTTGTTGAAAAGAAAGGCAGAGACACCTGATCTTGAGAAAGTCAAAAAATCTAAAAGTTCACCAAGGGTATTGACTCTCAAACAAGTTGAACATAAGAGAGGAAAGGGATTGACTCCTGGTGAAGATGCTGAGAAGAGTAAGCTCATCAAAGGCTACAAGGTCTCTAGTGTCAATTTTGCAACAAGAGCAACCTAAGGAGACTGCAATAAAGAAGAAGTTGGAGTTTGAGAAGAAGAGACCCCAACCACAACAACCTTCTAAGATAGTAGAAGAAAGTAAGAAAAGGAAGAACAATCAGAAGGACAGCACTTCAACTGATGCTCAACAGAAGGAAAAAAAGAAGTTGAACCTAGAATGGTATCACACAGTCCTATCAGCAAAAAGGACTTAAAAATGAAGATAATAGAAGAAGTGGTCCCTGTTAGGAACAGAAGCTCAATTATAATAAGAGAAACTAAGAAGAGGTTGGTCAAGGTACAAGTTGAACCTATAGTGATCGATAATCAGTCTATGCATCTTCTAAATCATGAAGAAAGAAGATTATATAGGATTCTAAGAGATGAAAAGTCAGAACCATATCCCCTGAAGATGTCCAAAGATCACTATACTATTTACCCAGTTACGAGTAGAACAATAATCAAGATTGTACCTGACATACAACCTAGAGTTTCTGACATTGTGTGCAATGTTGATAAAGGGAAACAGAAGATGTACCCTAAAGAACAAACAGGTGACCTCACATAAGAGTAGATAGCAGAAGCTGTGAGAAGCATAGATGAAGCATGCGAGGCAGTGCAACCAAGTGGCATTTATGTTTCACACCATATTTCAAAGGCCTCAGGAAGCAATTGTGGACGTTTCTCTACAGTTGCAACATCTCAGGTAGTTGGAGGAGTAACTGAAGGACCATATAGAACAATTGAGATTGAAGGTATTTCTGTTAACTTAGAGTTCTTTGTGCACCCGATCATGCACTTTAGACCTTTGAGTTATATATCTTCAATGAAAGATGTCCCTCACCTTCTTGGAAAACTATTTCCAAAACTACCTAGACCTGATGACCTTGATCTCCCCTATTGCAAACAATTTGTCAAACCCCCAGTTCTGAAAATTATAGAACTAGATGTCTTACCTTCAAAAACCGTCGTTGCTAAAAACTTCTCTCCATCAAGTGCACCACAAGATACTACTATTGGAATGGAAGAAGGAAGTTAGTCACAGCAGTGGAATCAGGAAACCTTGATGAAGGAAATTGAAGAAATTCATATAAGGTTAATGATCTGCAGGACTCAGTAGGTGATCTACATGAGGAAGTAGCCTATCTACGGGTTATAATAGAACAGGACCTCAATGTGATCAGAACAGATATGCAATGAATGTTCTCTAAAATAATGAAGCATCTAAGATAAAAAAATTTATTGCTAACAAATAAGGGGGAGAAAAGACTGAAATTGGGGGAGAAAAGATTAAAAAGAGTGAAGAATAAAAGGAGAACAGAAGAAAACAAGAAGAGAAGAAAGATAGAAGAAAAGAATAGAGAGCATATTTTTGCTTGCGTAAATGTGTATTTTTGTTTCTTATTCTCTGTTTGATATCTTCGCATTCACTTGTTTGTTATTTTTCATATTTTAATAAAATTAATTTACTTTGATTTTTCTAATATTATGATTATTTGTTATCATCAAAAAGGGGGAGACTGTTAAGTCAGGAGGACTTTACAATGTTGTAATTTTGATTACAAACTAATAATAATAATGTTAGAAACAAATGAACGTTTTGACAAGTTTGTTAAGTGTGCAGTACAAAAGATAGACGAAATACAAAAGTCAGAAGAAGCGCAAAGACAGAAGAAATACAAAAGATAGAAGAAATACAAAAGATAGAAGAAATGCAAAAGATAGAAGAAGCGTAAAGTAAGAAGAAATACAAAAGACAGACGAAGTACAAAAGTCAGAAGAAGCGCAAAAGACAGAAGAAGTACAAAAGTCAGAAGAAGCGCAAAACACAGAAGAAATGCAAAACACATAAGAAGTGCAAAACAAAGACGAAGTACAAAAGACAGAAGAAATGAAAAAGACATAAGAATTACAAGACACAGACGATACTTAGAAGAAGTTACGTCAATAGATCGGATGGTTACTTAGTTGAAGTTAGTTACAAAACTCAACTAAATAGTGGTTTTCAAGAATCAAGAAACAGTTGTCAAGATTCAAGAAGCAGTTATCAAATATCAAAAAGAAGTTGGAGAATGAGATTATAAATACAAGTTTCAGTAGAAGCTTTCGGGATAATGAGCGAATGCTATTGAATGAATGTACACACAATATCAGTGATCTTTGAGTGCTTACTTACAAAATAGATTTTTGTAGTGCTATACTGAGAGAGCTACCATTACGGTAACAAAAAGCTCACACTATCTTTCTAGTAAGAGAGAGAAAAGGTTAAGAGCCTGAAGAGGCTATAGCAGAAATAATACTTTGTGAAAGAGACCTAAAGAGGCTTTGAAAGAAAAAGAATACTTGTAGTTGTTTGAAGTATAGTGGAACACTCAGATGAACGTTGAGGATTGGTCGTAGCCCACGGTTTGGGGTGAATTAGTATAAAATCGTAGCATCTACATTCTAACCTTTTACTTCAGTTTATTTCTGTTGTTAAATTGTGATTTGATTTCATAACAATTTTCGTATAAACTTTGCAATAGTCTTTTAACAAGTTCAAGAAGTTCTTATAATTCGTATTCATGAAAAAAGATACACCATTTAACCCCCCTTTCTTGTGTATCTAGTTTATCATATACAAGTTCCTTATTGACGTGTGATTCACTTCAAAAATTACAAGGATCGGTTCGCAAAAGAACGAGAAAATTTTATCAAAATTTTTAGCAGCTACCCCATTTTCAAGGAACGGGACACTATCAAGGATGCCGAAATCATATTACCCCAAATAGCATTTCTCACTATTGGAATTAGAAATGGTATTTATCCCACAATTGATGAACCACCTCAACATCCCTTTAACTGGGAACTCATTAATCAACTCATCCTTCATTGCCTCGAGGTAGTATTTATCCAAGGATGTAGAATTTCAGAAGAATCTACTGTCAAAGTCAATTACAAGGGACATAATCAAATTATGATCTCCAATTATAAAATGGAAATTACTCAGATGCATTCCAAATTATCAAACAATTTTTGATACCCTTTTCAACCATGGAAGGAATCTTTCAAGAGCTATCTACTTCATGGAAATATACTATTTGTCAACAACTTCAAGGTCATCCTCAATATGAATGTCCATGTTGTCCCTCAACTATCAATCCAGAAAAAGAAGACACTGGCTCCATTGAAGCAATAATTGAAGAATAACAGGCTCAAATAATAAGCCTCATGTAGGCTTCTCGATTTACACAAAAGTATGTAAATTATTGTACTATATTTGCTTTTAGTCTTATTTAGGAATATTTTTACTTCTTTTTAGTCTTATGTTACTTTCTTTATGTCATTTTAGCTTTTTCTTTATTAGATTCTCTTTATTATATATTCTCATACATTCATTAAAATCCAGTTATCATTTTCCAGAAATGGGTTATTCTATTACCAAACAAGCATTAAAGAATTCAATCAAGGAAACTTATGATAGAGAAGCTGAATTAGATCATCGTCTCATCAGATATCATGCATACAACAAACAAGCCCATAGTTCCAGACACTATGAACAAAGATATCATTTAGCTAAAATGATTCAATATAGTAATGAGCTCAAAAAGCTTAACATCGATCTTAGAAGAATGTATATTAAGCGCATTAAGTGTTTGATAGATTAGATCTTGGTCAATCTTTACCTTTGTATTACCTTTCATATAATAAATCATCTATTTTTCTCATCATATCCTAATGAATTACTTTGAAACAAAAGCTATACTTAAAGGGTTAATCAGAAGTTGTGATCAATTAGTTAAAAATCATAAGCAAGAAATTAGAAAATATACAGAATATGTCGAACTTGCACAAGCCAATAATAATTTTCAACTAGCACTAGAAACTACTCAATTAATATATCTATCTAAACATATCTTGAGAAATAATAGTCGAAATAGAAACGAATTTATTAAAGAAATCAATTATCTGATAGACTAATCTCAGAATGAATCCATTATAGTCGAAATAGAAATGAATTTGTTAAAGAAATCAATTATCTCATAGACTAATCTAAAAAAGAATTCATTCTGTTTATTTTCATGTATTTTAAGTTCTATTTTCATGTCATTATTATTGACACAAATCTTTATTAAATTTATTGAAATTTGTTATTTTGTATTAGATTATGATCTGTTTAGATTCTTATGTATAGTATACCAATTGGTTCTAAATCCAATACTACAAAGATATCTCTATATATGATGTTTACTAATTAAAGATAGATTTTTGGCTTAGTTTAGCCAAAACTATCACGAACATGGTATTAACTACATGTTCTATTTGTAAACAACTATTAGATCATATACAATATATAAAATCACTTTGAAACCAATATTATGATGAATTTAAATATTTTGAAAATCGATATAATTATTTAGTGTTTGTAATATCAAATAATAGAGCTTTACAACCAATCAAAGATAATTTAGAGTTATTTCAAACACGATATAATTTTTATAATCAAGAATTAAATTTTTAAATAACAAATTAAATAATCATACTCGTTATCATGATTGAACAAACTCAAGAACCAACTATTTTAGATATCGATAATTTAGAATTAACAGAATCAATAGTAACATTCCACATAAACACCCCGTTATCTAATTATAAACAAAAATAAATAGCTAAAGCTCAACTAAATTTAAAAGTTGGACAAGATATTCAATCATCACTTTTTAAACAATTTTAGATTGGAAAAATATTATTTATTTTGAAAAAATAGTTCATGAAACACCCATTAGAATGGATCAATGTAATGGACATATTTGAATTAATTTAATAGATCAAGAACAAATATCAAAACAATTACACAAAATATCATAAGATAAAAGAATAAAAATTGGATATATTCATCTTTCTACTATACAAAGTCTTTTAAAGTCTACATTTCAAGAAGGAATAGATTCTCCTATAAGAATGGCCATAGTGGATGAAAGAATGATGGATTTAAATGATCAAATAATAGGAATGATGAATGGAAATCTAGCATATGGAAAAATTAAATTTAATACTCGTTTAAAATTAAGAATTTCCCTCAAATCTCACAATTTAGATGATACAAATACTATAGCATATAAATTTTATAAAGAAGATTTAACAACTAATGGACAATATCCTTTTTCTACCACTTATCTAATAAGTTATGCTTTAACAAATTGTCATCATAGTATCAAATTTAAAAATACAGATAAAATTTATCTAAACCAACTATTTAATGATGCAGCAAAAGTAGGAACAAATTTTAGAACTAAATTAAGAACATTACCTGCAATTCAACATCATATTCCATTAAATAATTTTCATACAAGAAGATACTCCTTTTCAGATAGCCCTTCTTCGACAAAATCTTCACATGTGTTACAATCCCAATCATTAAGATTAGCACAACCCGTTCGATTTATTAAGCCTAAAAAGAAAATTGAATCAAATATTAAAATTATTGATCCACCTAATAAAACATTAGCTGAAATAAAAAATATAAAAAAACCCAATTAACAGAATTAACTACTTATATTATAGAGAAACTATAAGTGTTACTCAATATATTCAAGAGTTACAAGAAAATTAAAAAGAATTAACATAAATACAGACTTCTATATTACATATAGTAACTCAATTAACCAAAGAAAATAAATACCAAAAAGACTATTTACAGGAAATACAACAGAAATTAACAAATTTAGAAAATCGGATAGAAAAACAACAAGAGCAGCAAAAAATGGATGTGTAACTAGATTTGAGATTCGTTAACCCTAACACATGTTTTCGTTAGTAAAGGATGTTTAAATAGATTTGAGATCCGTTAACCCTAACATGTGTTTTCATTAGCAAAGTGGTATTAATGGGTTTTCCTAATAATTTCATTTTGGTGTCTGGAATGGGTTTTTCAAGAACTTGTTTATACTGTGGTTTCAAAGTAGGATTCTTAAATTCGGCTAAAGATTTTTCAACTTCAGCTCTAGATAAAAAACTTGTGTAAAATACCTGATTGTCCTGTGGTATATATAGAGGCCTTATGCCATTCATCATATAGACCTGCCATAGGTCCATTATAGATGACATAAGTCTTGTATTCAGCTGCGTCTTTTTGTCGTTGGGATCCCGTTGGACTCTGTGGTTATGATGGACTTTGTGGTTGGGTTGATGAGACTTGGGTAATTTGCTGAGGAGTAATAAGAGGAATTATATTAATACTGGTAGTATTTTTTGAAGGTGTGGTTGTTTTGACTGATGTAACAGGTGTGATTGGAGTAACTGATGGTTGTGGTTCTTTGGTATTTTGTTTCAATAGTTGAATGGTAGTTCGTAATTGATTTATGTCTTTAGTAATTGTTCCAATTTACTGTTGCAAATTGATTAGTTCTGTTTCCTTTTGGGCAAGGGCATCTTCGAGATTTAATAGACCTGCTTCCATTCTCTAGTTAAAATATCTATAACAAAATTATCAGTAGATGATATACTGAATAGTAAAGTTATATTGGTTTAATTCAACTTGCCATCTGATTAATCGTCCTTGATTATAATTTGATTTTATATTGTAGTGAATAAATCCGCATAAATATTTGGAATCTGTCTATATTTTGAATTCAACTGGTAATAGGTCAATGCGCCATTTTCTCAAAGTTTTGAGGCAGGCTAATGTTTCTTTTTCATGAATCAGATATTTCAATTCGATGGGATTGAATGTCCCATTTGTATACTTGCAAAGTAAATAACTCTTTTGATTGGGTGGTTTTGCCAAAAGACAACCAGCCCATGTATCTATACTAGCATCAATTTGAACCAGCAGTGTATCCATAGGAAGATAATTATATAGAATAGGTAAATCCTTACACAATGTTTTTAATTTTTGGATAGAAACAGTATCTTCATTAGTCCAATTCCATTGAGATTTAGTACTACATTTAAGTTGTAAGAGTTTTTGTTCTTTAGCAAAGATTTTTAAAAAACCTTGATTTGAAATATAATTTAGAATACCTAAAAATTGTTGTATATGCTTTCTATGTTTTAATTGATCAGGAAACTGATGAATTTTATTTAGAATATTTATTTGTAACTTTAAATATCCATTTTTAAATTCAATACCTAAATATTCAATATTTTGTTGTGCTAATTTTATTTTCTTTTGACTTAAAATTAATCCTTTATCCTTGCAACGCTGAAGGACTATTTTAACCTTTTTCAAATAATCCATTTTATTTTGATTAGAATAGATAATAATATCATCAATATACACAAAAGTAAATTCTTCTAATATTTCTAAATTGTTATCTATAAACCGTTGATAAATGCTTGGTGCTTGCTTTAATCCAAAAGGTAAGACATTCCACTAATAATGTTTTTATGGAGGACATGTAAAAGCTGTTAATAGTTTGGTATTTTCATGTAATCTTAATTGCCAATATCCAAATTTGGCATCTAAAGTGGTAAACCATGTATGTCCTTTTAACTTATTAATAATATAATATTTTCGTGGAAGTTTATAAGCATCACCTATAGTAGCTTCATTTAGTTTTTTATAATTGATAACCATTCGACGTTTTCCTCATTTTTGATCAGCAGAATTATTTACATAAAATGCTAGGGCTGAGTGTTTACTAGTACTTGGTGAAATTAAGTGTTTTGCTAATAAATCTGAACATTTAGTAATGAATTTGTTTACATCTTGTTGTGTATAGGGTATATTATTTCGAATATTCACTTCTTGGGTAGGATCCTTAAGTTTGATTTCAATTAGTTGTTGATTATGATTTTTAATTGGATCAAGAGGATTTTCACTGCAAACATTTTGTAATAATGTCTCAATTTCTAATTGAATAGACATATTGCTGAGAAGATAGAATTGAAGATAATATGATTTTGAAGTTAAGAGTTCTAATTTTTGATAATAGGTGGTATGATAGATAAGAATTTTAAGAATTATAGATTTTTTATTTATACTTTGAATTCTTGGGGTTTTTAATGTAATGTAATGTAAATATTGACAAAAGGGATTATATAATATTAAGAAATTATTTCCTAAAATTAATGGTAAACCTGATTCTTTTTGATAAATTGAGTGTACTGAAAATGTAAATTTTTCGATGACAATATTATTATAATAACTTACATACCAAATTAATTTAAAACTCCCATCTGCTATACGTATTTGTAATGGTTTTTCAAGTTTTTTTCCATGTAGTTAACAATTGTTTAGATGCAATAAAAGTAGTAGCTCCAGTATCTATATATGCATTTATTCTTTTATTCTGAATTATTACTTGAATAAAAGTTGTGTTCGGATTCAGTTGATGATTCTGTTTGTGATTCATAATAATATATAGAAGAAATGGTGGAATCTGTATTATAGTCAGATTCGATTGGTTCTAATTCTTCCTAAATTGCTTATTGGAGTATATTTAATTTTTCTTTATATTGGGCATCATTTTTGTTCTTTCGTTTAGGACATGTAATTGCATAATGTCCTTCTTCTTTATATAACCAACATTTACAAGATTTTTTCTATTAAGGACAATCCTGTTGTTTAGGTTTAAATTGTCTATATTTATGTCTACGAAATTGTTTTTTATAAGGTTTAAATGATTTTCATTTATAATAATTGTGAGGATAGCATTTCCATCTATATATCTTATATGGTTTATATGGTTTATAAAACTTTTTTCGTTTATACTTTTTAAAAGATGATGTAGATTCACAGCCATATTGTTGTGGTACTTCCGCGTATTTAGAACAACATAACTAAATATTTTTATGTTTTAATGTTCGCTTTAATTTTGTGTCAAAGCATTGTTTTGTTAAAATGTCATAAGTTGTAAGAATTGCGCCACCTAGATTATAAGTTATTGCTCGATTTTCTCTGTTTTCATGAAATTTTGCTTCAAGTTTTTGATTCATAGGATAAGGTAATTTTTGAATAAAAATTTGAACATCATTTCTTGTTCAGGTCTAGTTAATTTATAATAATATTTTTTAAATTCACATATATATTCATCTAAATAATAGATATCACATAGACGCATATTATTTAAATGCCATAAAGCTTTTAGGTGTTCAGTGTGTGCTACTTCTTGTTTAAATGAAAGAATGTCTTTTCCTATAAATTCTTTATAAATTTCTCTAGTAATAACATGAAAAGTTTGCATATTAGTGGTTGCATTTTGTATATTGGAGTATTTTTAATTCCATCTTCATTATCTAATAAAAAACCTTGTACTATTCTAAAAGTTTTGTATGTAATAAAATTCCATAATAAGTCTTTATTTTCTAAATCACTAAAAAGTTTTTCAATTTGAATTAATAATTGTAATTTATTTCCCCATTCGTATATTAACTTTTCTGGTTGTAAGACACAATCAAGGTTTAATATTCCATCAGGACCTAGTGAAATATGTTTTGGGGTATATTCAGTCGAGTATCTTTTTATTTTTGATCCACTTTGATAGTATCCATGTTGATTTAATTGAGTCATTAGTTTGCCATTGATGTTGTTCCTTTTTTTCGTTTTGTACCACTTATTTTTTCATGTTCTTGTTTTATGGTCTGATGATGTTCTTTAGTTCTACTACTTTCTGGTTGTTCATTGTCAATATGTACTTCTTGATCTGATTCATAGCCATAAATACTTTCATCTTTATCAATGATTTGATGAACTTTCTCAATATCAGTTCGTAAAGTAAGTTTTTGTATTAATTGGGTAATTTCAGATAAATGGGAGGATATATTATGTTCAATATTTTCTAAGGAGTTGGAATTTTCTAAATTGTCCATGTTTTTGCTAATGTCAAAGGATCTGATACCATTTTTTGCTGCTCTTGTTGTTTTTCTATCTGATTTTCTAAATTTGTTAATTTCTACTATATTTCCTGTAAATAGTCTTTTTGATGTTTGTTTCTTTAGTTAATTGACTTATGATATGTAATATGACAGTCTGTATTTGTGTTAATTCTGTAATTTGTAATGTTAATTCTTTTTTTGTTTTCTTTTAACTCTTAAATATACTGAGTAACACTCTAGTTTATAATATAATACTTTAAATATAATTATCAACTATCATAATTTGTTATTATAATATGTTATAACAACAACTATGCTATCTATCAATTAATTTATATTAATCGATAAATAACTAATAATTAATAAATGATGTTATAATTATTATACTAAATAATATATCATATATACACATTTGCAATATTTTATTGTAACTCTAAACATATATATCACCTTAATATATTATACTATAAATAACACTAATAAATAGGTTATATTAAAAATAAGTAGGTAACTATTTCATATGGGTTAAATATTAACATATATTTAGAGGGATCTTTACATGTAAAGGGATTTTATAATATAATATATATTGTACTAAATATTATTGCAATCATAATGTTATAGTTTGGTATAGTTATTAAATTATATATGGGGACATTTGTAATAT
>JAOSBO010214307.1:0-15873 GCA_027563915.1 Erythroxylum rotundifolium | reverse complement strand
GCCTATTGCTTAATCATAAAACTGTAACCCACCTTGAAATCCTTGCTTATAACTTGCTTAGAGATGTCCTTCCTCTTACCTATCTTGCCTCTCTTAATTTCCTTTAACAATGAAAACAATCCCCATTTAATAAAATTCCAGATTTGAGAACCCAAAATGGATATGCACTAATATGGATCTTAGAATTCTTAAACTCATACATTTCTTAAGCTTTATGCACCAAAATCAAAACTCCAAAAAGTTTAAAATCAATCCTACCTTGAATCTTCACCAAACAACGAGATTCTTAGCTCTAAAGAAAGCTCTTCCCTTCCTCTTTCTTTTTCTGCTTGAGTAACATCAAACTCTCTCTTTAAAACTAAGAAAAATAGTCACCTAGTTCAAAGTTCTCTTCTTTTTAACTTTACTAAAACCTCTCTTCTTCTTTTTTTGATTTTCTCTTCTTCTTTCCTTTATTCATGTTTTTGGTCTTCTTATTTATAAGGCAATCTTTTCCTCTTCCCATTTTACCCTTAATGGGTGAGAAAAGTCCACCTTACCCTTCCTTTAATGCCTTAGTTCTTTTAACTTTAAGTAATCCACCCAAAATACCCTTATGCATTCTTAATTCTTCAATTTATCTTACACCATACTATACTCTCACTTAATCTTAATTCTTCCATTTAATACTTCAAATTTCCATCAATCCATGAAATAAATCCTCCTAATCTTGACATAATAATTAAACTCTAATTAAAAAACGATTTACCCATCAAGAACACAAAATTCATTCTATTCATACTTACTAAAATGATTACAAAAATTTGGGGCCCAACATGGAAGGGTTTATAATGTAATATAATGAAATGTTGTTTGGAACAAGGGTTTATAATGTAATATAGTGAAAGTTGTTTATCATTTTATATTTTACCCTAAACTATCCAAATTGGAGGTTTCTCATTTTTACTGTTTAGTATAGAGTTAGATGCAATATCAAACCTTCCTCTTCCATCTCATTCCATGCCATTCCATTATAAACCCTCATCACAAAAGATGAAATAATATTACATTCCATTCCGTTCTATTAATAAACCTCCAACCAAACATAGCCTTAAGGTTAAAAGAGACCCTTTTGTAGAAATAATAATAACTTCTTTAACAACATAGACCCTGATGTTTAATTACTACAGTATATTAATAATTATTAAATACAAATTATAAACTACTAAACCTATTCTTAAGCAAATACCTAGGAGAAATAATTTGACTTTTTCCTCGACACTTTTCAAGATCTTTTATTTTAAGTTGATGATCACCCTCTCATTTTAGACAAACTTTATCCTCAAGGTTTACAAATTTTTCCTTAAGATTTACAATTTTGTACTCTTAACTCTTGCATATTTTCCTATACGGCAAATTCTTCTAAGAGATTTTTCCACTTGACTAAGCTTTCTTCAACAAACTTGGATCCATTTTTAACCTATCACTAATATGTTATAATTTTAGGTTTAATGATGAAGTCCCCATCTTTAAAAGTAGGTGGAAATTTTGAAGTTGAAACATGTCCTTTGCCTATTTGTTTTTTAAGCATAGATACATGGAAGACTAGATGTATGTGTGAACTAGATGTATGTGTGAACCAAATGTAGCTTTAATTTGTAAGCAGCACGTCTGATTGTTTCTTCAACTTCATATGGCCCACAAAATTGACTTATGAGTTTTCAATAAGCTCTTTTAAACATAAAATGTTGTCACTAAGGGTGGAGCATAAGAAGATCATATCTCCTACTTTGATCTAAGTATCCCTTCTTTTACAATCCACTCTTTGTTTCATAAAATTATTATTTGCATTTAAATTATTTTTTGTTGAGTTAGTTAGGCATCTTGGGAAGCCAACTATTGGTTGACCTTAAGAATTAAGCAGGTGCCTTCCTAGTAATGAGTTGGGGCCATCCTCTATAAAAAGCTTGAAAGGGAATCAGTCCTATGGAAGCATAATAGGTGGTATTGTACCAAAATTTATCCCAAGGTAAGAATGAGTATCATTTACAGGGCTTTTAATAAGCAAAGCTCCAAAGGTAATGTTTTAGGCAGTGATTCATAACCTCCAATTCACCATCTATTTTGGGTAATATGCTAAACTCATTTTCAATTTGGTTCCCAATTGCTTGAAAAATTCTAACAAAAAATGGCTAATGAAAACTGGATCTTGATCACTTATGATTTATAGTGGCATTTAATGGAGTTTAACAACTCCCTCAATAAATAGTTCATCTACTATCTTTACTATATATGGATAGGATAAAGCAAAAAATTTAGCTCATTTGATGAGTCTATCAACAATAACTACTATAGCATGCTTGCCATTAAATCGATGAAGTCCATCAATGAAATCCATGGTGATATTGTACAAAACCAGGTAGGGCATTAGAAGTGGCTACAAGAGATCAACAAGAGCTAAAATGTCATTTTTAACTCTTCGACACACTTAATAAGAAGCAACATACTTCTTTACTATGTTGTAGATAAACAATCAATAAAAATTTTGAGCTAATTATTTAGTGGTTCGGAGTACTCTTGAATGCTCCTATAATAAAATCTTGGAATTCATGTTATATTTAAGGAATAAGAGTTGAATGTAGAGGGACCACGACATGATTTTAATAATGGACCAAGTCTTTGAACCAAAAATATAGAATGCCTAGGCTGTAATGTGCTTGTTAATCAATTCTTTATATATAAAGGTCAACCTTGGTCTCTACCTTAATAACGTTGTAAATATAAGGTTGAGAAACAACCATTGCCTCAAAATGAAGACTTTCAGCTACTTTAGACAAAGCATCAACTGCATTATTGTCTTTACTTAATTTGCATGTGATTTTTATAATCATAACCTAGTATTTTGGAAATTCATTTTTGTTGCTCCAGTGTTGCTATTTGCTACTTAAGAAAATATTGGGGGCCCTATTCCCAAAGTCCCGATTCCCTATTCTCCCTATATCCAAATTCCCTCATCCATAAAATTTATTGCAATAAATAGCTAAGAGGGTACAGATCTTCTGTTATTGAATCCCTATTCCCACTGTGCCTATAGTCCCTCAACCATCAAATTTATTACAATGAATGGCTCTGAGAGTTTTGGGCATAGGGGAACCTAAATTCGGGAACAAAATTTCTGTTCCCATTATACCAAGTTCCATCCACTCCAAGTCACATAATGAGAGGACTTATGTCCAAGTGGACATTCTCGTTAAGACAAGAGTTTATTTTGGGTCCATCTGCTAAGAGAAAACGATGGTTTCACATCCCAAAATGGAGCCTAAATGTTAGGCCCCATTTTCGGAGTCTAACTTGTGAGTTAAACGTACGTACATCACTTTGTAAGGTCCTTCTAATGGAATCTCATTAGCCAACATAGGTTCATCTTTATTCTTATAACATCCCATATTTAAACACTTGATGTATGTCAATCCAATCTTATGTATATATTCTCAATCATCACCCTTACATATCACTCATTTTTATCCCTTTTTTTAACATCAAACTAAGTACATTTCAAGTTCCATTCAAGCTTAAATGTATTAGAGAAATGCATTGATAAGTCCACAATTTATACATGTACATGATTTGGGACAATGAGAATAACTTTCACCATGGATGTAGGATTAAGGTTATTCAAGCACGGTTTCAAAGAAGACTTCGATTTCTACAACTTCCATGAAGACCCTGAAAAGAGATTTTGCCATCTAAAGGGTCAAAATTGCACATTTATAAAACTATCCCATGAATGTCTGCTTAGCGGACATACGTCCCTTCAAACAGACATGAACTGAGCCAGGACACTAAAATTCCTGAGAAGGTCCACCCAGCGAACATCAAGTCTACCTAATAGGCATTTATGGGTTAAATTCTAGATTTCCAACTCCTACAAGTTACTTATGAACCATCTTATGCATATATATCATTTCTAACTCATTTTTCTCATCATTTTCCCTTTATTATCACTTCCATTTCAACTCAATATCATTTACAACTAAATCATAATCTATGTTTGGTCATCAACCCAAAAACATAACACTCAAACTTATACACATTCATCATAAATTTCTACACATGTTCGACCACATTTATCACCTTCATTTCATATCTAACTTATCATACTACTTCTTCCCATTTCAAGACATCATATTACTCTTATTCTGTTAGAAGAAGTTAGAAAAGCTATATAATGCCTACATACACCTTGTGCAGCATTACTAACTTGTAACAATCATATCTTTCAAATTCAATCTCTAAAATTTTCAAACTTTATATCATTGGAAAGGTAAAAGAATATACTACAACTTTCAAGAAGACAACTTTGTCTAAAAGAGCCTAGATTAATACAGCTTTTCCCCTGAAATTCGAACACAAATTTTTACCCCTATGAATGCCTGAAAATGCAATGTGAAAACTTGGAAAGTCATGAGAAAAACATAAATACATTTCATTAACATCAAAAGAAAAGAGTTTTACAATACATCATTTATCTCATAGTCCAAAATACAATACATATAAACGAGTGTTACTTGAAATGTAGCTAAAGCCTTGAGTTTTTCCTATAGTAACTTAAGTACAAAAATATGAAATCTTGGAGTGATTCCTCAACCCTCTATCACTCAATCTCTTTCTCATCAAGTGGAGATGGGGATGAAGGGGGGGTGAGTTAGAAACTCGTGGGTAACAAGTTTATAACAGAGAAACAAGCAAACCATTGAAAATATTCATAGTAAAATGCTTTGCAACCATAAAACATGTATTTCCCAGATTCTCAAACTTGTCAAACACATCATAAGCAACATAAGACATGTATTTCTCAAATTCTCAAACATGTCAATAAATTCATACACAACATAAGCAATCATAATGGTTTGGGTAGTCCATAAACATGAGGGAGATCTTGCGAATCTCCAGTAATAACAGAATGGACCACTTTGGGTAGTCCATAAACATGAGGGAGTCCGTGAAGGAGATCTATGCCACTAGCAGGCAGGCGGGAGAAGCCTTTAACATGGTCAATGTGCACGTGATATAACAGAATGAACCACCCCAAACCTACACAAACATGAATTTCATATTTATATCATCTTGCACATTTCAGAATCATGATTTCCACAAGCATGATATTTTTCAAATACAATTTCCATCATCATTTCATAAATCACCAACAAGATTCATGTACCAAACATATAGCAAATACTTCAATCATTCAAGAAGCAATAAATGCAACATTTATAAAGCAATTGAAATCATTTAAATCTTTTGATTCAGAAAAATGCTCATGGCTCATTAACTTAACTATAATAACCCACCTGAATTCCTTACTTAGAAACTTGCTTTAAAATGCCCCTCCTCTTGCTCCTCTTGCCTTACTTGATTTTCTTTAACATTGGCAAAATTCCAATTTAATAGGAATCCAAATTAAGAACCCAATAAACATATTCACTAAAAATTGATTGTAGAATACTTAAACCCATGTATTTCCTAAGCTTCATGAACTAAAACCCTTCCAAAAATCCGAAGGATTAAAATTGGGCTTACCTTGAATTTTCATCAAACAAAGAGATGTTTGGCTCAAATGGAAGCTCTTCTGTTCCTCTTTCTTTTTCTCTTCTTGAACACCCTTAAAATCACTCTTGAACACTAAGAAAAGATGAAACCCTAACTTGCCTTCTCTCTTTTTCTCTCATAGGTGACTCTCTCTCACTTCTCTATCTTTTTTTTTCGTTTTTTTCACTTCTTTTCCCCTTCAATCACGTTTTTGTCCTTCTAACGCACAAGACACACTTTTCCCTCTTCCAATTCTACCCTTAATGAGTGTTAAAAGTCATCTTTACCCTTCCTTTAATGCTTCATGGCTTCTAATCTTAAGTGACATCCCAAAATTGCCCTCAATACATTCTTAATGCATTAATTTCACTAACTAGTGAAATAAAATCCTACTAACATTGAAATAAATAATTAAACTCCAATATTTATTCTATCATGACCTCATAATTTATTCTATGGCAAAAATTCAAATTCTAAGTTATTCCATAAAATATCATGCTTAATTAAATGAAAAAAATTAAGGGGCCAACATTTCTCCCCTTCTTAAAGAATTTCGTCCTCGAAATTCTTACCTGAGTCATTAAAGAGGTGTGGATACTTCTCCTTCATGGCCTCCAAGGGCTCCCACGTGGCCTCTTCTTTTGAATGTTGTTTCCACAGGACTTTAACTAGTTGAACTGTCTTGTTCCTGGGAACTTTTCTTTAATGTCCAGAATCTCCACTGGAGTCTTCTCATAAGTCAGATCATCTCTTAACTGAACCTCAGTGGTTTGAATGATGTGGGAGGGATCTGATCTATACCTCCTTAACATGAAAATATGGAAGACATCAATATCTGCGACAATTCTGGTGGCAACGCCAATCTATAAACCAGTGGTCCAAGCCTCTCAACAATCTCATAGGGACCAACATATCTTGGGCTCAATTTGCCCTTCTTGCCAAACCTCATGAATCCTTTCTAAGGAGATGTCTTAAGAAAGACTTTCTCACCAACTTTATGCTCCATTTCCCTTCAGTGTGCATCAATATAACTCTTCATTCTATTTTGAGCTGCTTTGAGCCTTTGTTTAATTAGATTGACCTTGTCAACTGTCATCTGGAGTAACTTTGGCCCTATTAATTTCCTTTCTCCTTCTTCATCCCAACATATAGGAGTTCTACATCTTCTTCCATACAATGCTTCATAAGGAGCCATCTGAATGCTCGAGTGGTATAAATTATTGTAAGCAAATTTGACCAATGGTAAGTGCTCATCCCGAGCACCTTTAAAGTCTATCACACATGCCATAAGCATTCCTTCAAGGGTCAAATGGTTCTCTTAGATTGACCATCTGTTTGGAGATGGAAAGCAGTGCTAAAATTTAACTTTGTCCCTAGAGCTTCTTGCATGCTTTCCCAAAATCTTGAAGTAAACTGAGGATCTTTGTCAGAAACAATGGAATTGGAATCCTATATAGTCTCACTATCTCAGCAATGTACTTCTTTACTAGCACATGCAGAGAATCAGTCTGTTTAATTGCTAGAAAATGGATTGACTTCATCAACGATCTACAATAACCCATACGGCATCATGCTTCCTACTAGTCTTAGGCAAACCCATTAGAAAATCCATAGTTAGCTTTTGCCACTTCCACTCAGGAATGGACAATGACTTTAACTTCCCACCTCAATGGCTAGCTTGGTTCCTACTCTTTCAGCTCTCTTTGGGACTTACATATGTGACCCATCTTGCTTTAGTGCTTGGGGACATTCCTTCACCATATGTCCCTTCTCTTCACATTGGAAACATACTCCAAATAACTTGAAGCATCCTCCTTTGTGAAACTTCCCACAATGCTCACATTAGAGGTTCATATACCTACTCTTCTCCATCTTTCTATTGCCTCCTACAGTTGAGGCTTACACTGAAGCTGCCTTGGCTTGCTTATTCTTAGCAGAGCCATTACTTTCCACTTCACTCTATAGGTGGAAAGTCCTCATACTCCTCTCAGGCATGAGGGCACTCACTCCCTTCTTAGAAGACTGTTCCTAGTTCTTCCTCTTTCTATTTACTTCATACTTTATGTTCTCTAGTTTCTCAGCTTGGAGTGCAGCATCTACCAACAGCTGGAAGTCACAAAAGTTATAGATCAATACTCTCTCCTTGATCCCTAAATGAAGTCCTCCCTCAAACTTATGACACTTATCCTCCTCATTCTCAACAATATTGGCCACATACCTTGAAAGCTGGGTGAACTTCAGCTCATATTCACTCACACTCATGTCCCTCTGTGTGAGATTAAGGAATTTTTTTGTCTTCTCTTGGACATAGACTTTAGATAAGTATTTCTTCCTAAAGGCTTCCAGAAAATTTCTCCAAGATAACACCAGTGGTATGACCTGACTATGGGGCACTGATTCCTACCAATGAAGTGTGTCCCCTAGCAGCAAGCTCACTGCATAATCCAATTTATACTCATCAGAGCACTTCATCTAAAAAAGAACTCTCTCTTTCCTTCTCAACCATGCTTCAGCCTCTTCAGGATTCGAGTCCCATTAAAGTCTATAGCACCATACTTGCGGAGCTTATCATACCATCCGCTCCTCTCCACTAGAGTTTGCACTAGAACTTGTGGCACTTGGCCCATAGCATGTGTGAAAGCCTAAGAAAAGGTTTGAAAGACATGTGGATCCATGGGGTTTACTTGGGGCATAAGAGAAGGAGGCAGTGGCACCTTATGTTGCACACTAGGTGCCTCAAAATCACGAACAGAGTGTGTCCCCACATCTTATGGGACGTGAGACTCATCTGTACTTCCTTGGTGAGAGCAAGATCGAGTTATAGCTCCTCGAGTTCTCCTTCAAGGTGGTATACTCACTCCTTCAATTTAAAACCATTTAAAATATTTAGTTCATGTTTCATGTTGGGTTTAAACTTTGCATGTGTACATGAAAAACCTTCTGAAACGATGCTTCTTGTAAAACAATTTCAAGTCATGTGAAACAATGCAAAAATAATGCATGTTGTTCATTTAAATCAATGCATGTTCATTTCTTGCCTAGGATAATCTGAAACCTAGTTGCTTTGATACCAAACCTATTAGGCCCCTTTTTCAGAGTCTAACTCTTAAGTTAAACGTACGTGCATCACTTTGTAGGGTCCTTCTAATGGAATCTCATTAGCCAACCTAAGTTCATCTTCATTCTTATAACATCCCAATATTTAATATTTAAACACTTGATATATGACAATCCAATCTTATGTATATATCCTCAATCATCACCCTAACATATCACTCATTTTCATCCCTATTTTCACATCAAACTAAGTACATTTCAAGCTCCATTCAAGCCTAAATGTATCAGAGAAATGCATTGATAAGTCCACAATTTATATATGTATATGATTTGGGACAATAAGCATAACTTTCACCATGGATGTAGGATTAAGATCATTCAAGCACGGTTTTGAAGAGGACTTCGATTTCTACAACTTCTATGAAGACTCCAAAAAGAGATTTTGCCATATAGAGGGTCAAAATTGTACATTTATAAAATGTCCCGAGAATGTTTGCTTAGTGGACATACATCCCTTCAAACGAACATGAACTGAGTTGGGACACTAAAATTCCTGAGAAGGTCCACCCAGTAGACATCAAATCTGCCCAACAAACATTTATGGGTCAAATTATAGATTTCAAACTCCTATAAGTGATATCTGTGATTTCTAATTCATTTTCCTCATCATTTCCCTTCATTATCACTTTCATTTCAACTCAATATCATTTACAACTAAATCATTATCTATGTTTGATCATTAACCCAAAAACATAACATTCAAACTTATACACATTCATCATAAATTTCTGCACATGTTTACCATTTATCACCTTTATTTCATCTCTAACTTATCACACTACTTCTTCCGATTTCAAGGCATTATATTACTCTTATTCTGTTAGAAGAAGTTAGAAAAGCTATAAAGTGTCCTTCATACACCTTGTGCACGTCACTAACTTGTAACAATCATTTCTTTCAAATCCAATCTCTAAAATTTTCAAGCTTTATATCACTGGAAAGCTAAAAGAAAGCAGACAACTTTGTGTAAAAGAGCCTAGATTAATATAATTTTTCCCTTGAAACCAGAACACATATTTTTATATTTATGAATGCTTGAAAATGCAATGCGAAAAATTAGAAAGTAATGAGTAAAACATAAATATATTTCATTAACATCAAAAGAAAAGAGTTTTACAAATCTTTAATGGGCATTTAAAGACCCAAATACATCATTGATCTCCTAACACAAAATACAAATATACATGAACGAGTGTTACTTGAAATGCGGCTAAAGCCTTGAGTTTTTCCTATACTAACCTAAATACAAAAATATGAAATCTTGGAGTGATGCCTTAACTCTCTATCACTTGATCCCTTTCTCGTCACCTGGAGATGGGGATGAAGGGGGTGAGCTAGAAGCTCGTGGGTAACAAGTTTATAGCAGAGAAACAAGCAAACCATTGAAAATATTTATGATCGTAGTAAATGCTTTGCAACCATAAAACATGTATTTCTCAAATTCTCAAACTTGTCAAACACATCATAAATAATATAAGATATGTATTTCTCAAATTCTCGAACATGTCAATAAATTTGTACACAACATAAGCAATCATAATAGTTTGGGTAATCTATAAACATGAAGGAGTTCTTGCGAATCTCCAGTAATAACATAATAGACCACTTTGGGTGGTCTATAAACATAAAGGAGTCTGTGAACGAGCTCTATGCCACTAGCAGACAGGTGGGAGAAGCCTTTAACATGGTCAACGTGCACGTGATATAACAGAATGGACCATCTCAAACCCATACAAACATGAATTTTATATTTATAACATCTTGAACATTTTAGAATCATAATTTCCGTAAGCATGATATTTTTCAAATACAATTTCCATCATCATTTCACAAATCATCATCAAGATTCATGTACAAACATATAGCAAATACTTCAATCATTCAAGAAACAATAAATGCAACATTTATGAAGCAATTGAAATCATTTAAATCTTTTGATTGGGAAAAATTGTTGGGCCCCGAATCTTTTTTATTTATTGTAGTAAGCATGAATTGAATGAATTTTGTGAACTTGATGGGTAAATCATTTTTTTATTGGAGTTAATTGTTATGTTAAGTTTAGGAGGATTTATTTCATGGATTGATGGAAATTTAAAGTATTAAATGGAAGAATTAAGATTAAGTTAGAGTGTAGCATGGTGTAAGTTAAATTGAAGAATTAAAAATGCATAAGGGTATTTTGGTTAGATTACTTAAGGTTAGAAGCACTAAGGCATTAAAGGAAGGGTAAGGTGGACATTCCTCACCCATTAAGGGTAGAATGAGAAAAGGAAAAGATTGTCTTGTGAATAAGAAGACAAAAACGTGAAGGAGGGAGAGAAAATAAAAAAGTAAAAGAGAGAGAAAGAAGAAGAGAGGTTTCGGTAGAGTTAAAAAAATATAGAGCTTTGAACTAGGTCACAATTTTTCTTAGTCTTAAAGAGAGAGTTGGAGGTTACTCAAGAAGGGAAAAAGAAAGAGAAAAGGAAGAGCTTTCTTTAGAGCTAAGAATCTCATTATTGGGTGAAGATTCAAGGAAATCAAGAGAGGCAAGAGGAGCAAGGGGAAAGACATCTTTAAATCCAATACCTAAATAAGCAAGGATTTCAAGGTGGGTACGGTTTTATAATAGAGTAAATAAGCCACTCAGTGTTTTTCCTTGAATCAAGAAAGCTAAATGGTTTTAAATTGCATCATGGATGTTGCATTTGTTTGCATTTGGTTGGCTGTGAAATTATTGCATTTATTTGCTACATGAATTGTGTTCATGATTTATGAAAATGTTTCATTTTGAAAAGATACAAGATTATGAAATCAGATTTTCAAGAAAGTTTCTTTGAAATATCTCATGTGCATGAAAAACAAGTTTCCAATAAGATGCCATTTAAGGCAAACTGTTTTCAATTCATGGATGACATGTTATGTGGGTTTGTGGTAGTCCTTTAAGAACCGTCACGTGCATGACCCAAGAATAGGCTTCTCCCGCCTTCCCGCTAGTGGCACGGAGCTCCTTCATGGACTCCCTCAAGATTACGACTACATAGGACCATTATATGGAAATGTGTAGTGCGTCATGAATTGGACTTACCCAAACCATTTCTGTTGTGCTTATGTGTTTATGATTGTGACAAGTTTGATGCATGCATGATTTAGAAGTACTCATGAACTGGTTGATTGAGTGAGGATTTTGAAAATCAAGTGTTTATTGTTTTCTATGAGAAATTATTACGGTTTCCAAGTGTCTAAAGACAAAATACTTCAAAAATGGTTTTGCTTGTTTCTCACTTCTAAAATTGTCACCCACAAGCATTAAGCTCACCCCCCTCCCAATTATGTCCCATTCAAGTGACAAGTAAGAAAGCGAGTAAGTCAAGAGTCAAGGCGTCACTCAAGCCTGCTTACTATCTTTTGTATTACTAAGTTAAAATTTTTTAGAATTCAAGGCTTTAGCCACATTTCAAGTTTTACTAGTTCAAGTGTATTGTGTATTATGGCTTGAAATGTTCAGTAAAGCTTTGTAAAGACTTCTGCCAATTATTATGAATGAAATGTATTTTGGGTCTGTTATAACCACTATTAAGTTTTTTTATAGTGCATGTGACGATCAAATGAGTTTGCGGCTTAGGAAATATTTGATGATTATGTTTTGTATATCTGCCCTTAGAATTGAATGAATGAGGGTGGTTGGAAAGATTTATGTTTGCATTAAGTAATGTAGATTGCAAGAAGAAAACACAGACGAAAGGAATCGTCTGTGATGATGTCAACATGTAAATGCAAAGGAGAACACAGACGAAAAGAATTGTCTGTGATGACGACAGAAACAGACGCAAGGAACATAGACACAAGAAACATAGATACAAGGAAAGACAGATGCAAGAAATCATCTATGAGGACACGTCATAACACAGATACAAGGAAAGATAGACGCAAGGAATCTTCTGTGATGACACGTCATAACACAGACGCAAAGAAAGGCAGATGATAGGTGGTCAATCACAGACGATAAGAAAGTCAAAGACAAACGATAGAACCCAGACAATAGGAAGTCAAACACAGACGATAAGAAAGTCAAAGACAGATGATAGAACCCAGACGATAGAACACAGACGATAGGAAGTCAAACACAGACGATAAGAAAGTCAAAGATGGACGATAGAATCCAAACAATAGAATACAGACAATAGAACACAAATGATAGGAAGTCAAACACAGACGATAAGAAAGTTAGAGACAAACGATAGAACCCAGACGATAGAACACAGACGATAGGAAGTCAAACACAGACGATAAGAAAGTCAAAGACAGACGATAGGCAAGACAGATGAAAGGAAACTCAGACCATAGGCAAACACAAACCATGGGCGAACCATAGTCGATACAAAGAAGGAGTTAAGCCAGTATGATTGAACAGTCACTTAATTGGAATTAATCACATAATTCACTAATTAATGGGATTCAACAAGAGATGGTTATCAAGGATCAAGAAGCAGTTAGAGACTTAGGCTCTAAGTACAAGTCAAGGAACAAAATGTACTGAAGAAGTTAAGATGAAATTTCAAGTTGAGGATTGTCCTGGTGAGGGCACTCCACCTTTGCGGAATGTGCGTCCAGATGTTACTTAGGACGTCGGACACGTGTCTCACAAAGACCGGGTCCCAACAAAAATACTCATGGCTCATCAACTCAACTATAAACATGTAACCCACCTGAATTCCTTGCTTAGAAACTTGCTTTAAAATGCCCCTCATCTTGATCCTCTTGCCTTACTTGATTTCCTTTAACATTGGCAAAAATCCAATTGAATTGGAATCCAAATTAAGAACCCAATAAGCATATTTACTAAACATTGATTCTAGAATACTTAAACCCATGTATTTCCTAAGCTTCATGAACCAAAGCCCTTCCAAAAATCCAAAGAATTAAAATTGGGTTTGCCTTGAATCTTCACCAAACAACGAGATGTTTGGCTTAAATGGAAGCTCTTTTCTTCCTCTTTCTTTTTCTCTTCTTGAACACCCTCAAAATCACTCTTGAACACTAAGAACAGATGAAACCCTAACTTGCTTTCTTTCTATCTCTCTCATGGACGACTTTCTCTCACTTCTCTCTCTTTTGTTTCGTTCTTTTCACTTCTTTCCCCCTTCAATCACATTTTTCTCCTTCTAATGCACAAGACACACTTTTCCCTTTTTCAATTCTACCTTAATGAGTGCTAAAAGTCATCTTTATCCTTCCTTTAATGCTTCATGACTTTTAATCTTAAGTGACATGCCAAAATTGCCCTCAATACATTCTTAATGCATTAATTTCGCTAACTAGTGAAATAAAATCCTACTAACATTGAAATAAATAATTAAACTCCAATATTTATTCTATCATGACCTCATAATTTATTCTAAGGCAAAAATTCAAATTTCATGCTTATTTCATAAAATATCATGCTTAATTCAATGAAAAAAATTTAGGAGCCAACACTAAAAGTAGGTGGCCTAATGGTTGGTAGCTGCTTCCCCTACCTAGGGCCCACCTTCAATGCATTTTAGCAACATTTTTTTACACTCTAATTTTTCTTTGAAGCATTTTAGTTTATTTCTTACACTCTAATTATTTTTATTTTCATCAACATATGAATCTAAGATACTTCAACTCAAAACTTGATGATAAATTTTTTTACTATTCTATCTTTTGAGTTATGAGTGATAATTTAGATGTAAAGTTTTTTATTTTTAATTTATTTTTAGCTTATTAAATATTTGAATATATTATAATTAATTTGTAATTTCTCATTAACGTGGACATTGTATTAGCATTTTAAATCAGAACATTAATATTAAATGATATTCCGTTTATTTATGTTTCTCCTTTTTTATTTTTAGATTATTCATTATTTATAAAAAAATAATTATCATTAATAAATAATTTAATTTTTCTAATTGTAAATTTCATTATATTTTGCCACAAGTAAGGTAATAATTGTTGGATTTGTGTTCTTGCCAAAGTTCACATAGATTTGGTGATAATATGAATAAATAAAATAATTTAAGTTACTGAATTCAAAGATTACATAAACTATTTCATTTATTATAAAATTCATATAATTCTATTAAACATGTTGTGATAATTAAATAATAATAAAAATTGTTTGATAATTAAATAAGACTATAAATAGTTGGATGTATTTGATAATTAAATAAAAATTATTTCATGAATAATAAGACCGTAATAGCTTGAATGATTTAGTTATTTTATTTATCGAGAAGTATATGTTAGAAGGTATTGATTTTGATAATATTATTAATGATTTTGCATCTAGAAATGCACAAAGAAATTGTTTGTTAGAAATCATGATCATCTGTGTGTTTGTTAGTGCAATTCTCTTGGTGTTTTGTTGTTTGATTGCTGATATTGCTATTTTGTTGTTACTGTTACTATTTTTAGTGATTTTATTGCTACTGACATTTGTAAGATGTTATTAGCTGATGTTATGATCATTTGATATTTTGTTAAGTTTGTGGACTTATAAATTGGGTCACTTATATATAGATATTAAATTTAACAAAAAAAATATTAAAATTTACATGTTTGTATGTTGTATTTATTGAGGTCTTTTTTAGCTTCGCTCCCAGCCTATGAAATGTTAAGAATGCCCTAATAGTTGATACTATTTTTATTAACCGTAGTCGTGATAACAGCAATAAAACCATCGTCACTTAACATTGGCCTATTTTTACTTAAGGTCTTTGGTCTAAATGTGTTTGATGGACAAATTCATAAAGTCTTTCTGTTTGATTACTATTGATTGCTGTTGATAACTTCTACTTTTACTTTCTCTTTCTGCATTGACCCCTCCCTATTTAGGTTTGATCTCTCTCAATTAGGCTTGTCAATTCCGGCCCGACCCGCCCTGCCCGGCTCGACCCATGGGTAGGTCAACGATTTTTGGTCCGATTTGACAGACCCATAGGTCGGGCCACGGGCCAAGTATGTATGGACGGCCCACAGCCTGTGAAATAATGGGTGAGCCGACCACGGGCCGATCCGACCGACCCGGCTCATGGTCAGTGGCTCGCCCACCATAAAAAATTTTAATTATTTATTAAAATAATTAATAAATAATTCCAGTTAAAATTTTGTAATTAATGTAGTTCATAATTTTAACAATAACTTTTAACTTGTTAACTTATTAACTTTTCATATAAATTTCTA
>JAOSBO010214276.1:0-15879 GCA_027563915.1 Erythroxylum rotundifolium | reverse complement strand
CAAATGCATAAATACTTAAGAAAGCAGGGCTAATTCATAGTATAAATCTGGTTCAATCACTAGGCAGTTGATCTACGTCTGTTTAAGCATTTTGAACTTCCACAAGTTCAATTTTTCTCCCACTGTCTTCTCTTAGAAGAAACTTTTTCTCTAAAAAGACAACGCACCTTTTGTTCTAAAGCATGGTAGAACTGATATCCTATAGTTTTCTTAGGATATCCTATAAACAGACACTTATCAGATTCAACTTTAAGCTTATCTGACTGAATCTGCATCACATAAGCTGGACAACCCCAAACTTTCATATGAGAAAGATATAGTCCATATTTTATATGGAGTAACATCAACTGACTTAGATGGAACTTTGTTTAATACATAAACAGAAGTTTCAAGTACACACCCCTAAAAGGATTTTGGTAAATTCACTAAACCTATCATAGACCTCACCATGTATAATAAGGTTCGGTTTCTCCTTTCAACCACACTATTATGTTGTGGTGTGTAAGGTTGATTCTACTAGACAATATTCCATTATCCCTAAGATAATCTAAAAACTCTTAGCTTAAGTATTCAGCACCTCGATCCGATTGAAGTGATTTAATACTTCTCCCAAGTTGTTTCTCAACTTAATTTCTGAATTCTTTGAACCTTTCAAAGACTTTAGACTTGTATCTCATAAGATACACATAACCATATCGAGAATGATCATCGATAAAGGTGAATGAAGTATACAAAACCACCTTTGGCATGTATGGATAACGGACCACATACATCAGTATGTATTAGGTCTAAAAGTGCACTAGTTCGTTCACCCTTTCCCTAACTTAGTCATCTTGCCTAATAAGCAAAATTCACATGTGTCATATGATTCATAATCAAATGACCCTAAACTACGACACTTATGTACTTTGGACATGCATTTCTCACTTATATGGCCAAGGCGACAATACCATAAGTAAGACAATTTCATATTATCTTGTTTTATTCTTTTGTTATTATTAATATTTATAACTAAATTAGATATATCCAATATGTATATACCATTGCACGATGTACCCAAAGCATATAACACTCCATTCAAATAAATTGAACAACCATTGTTATTGAAATTTAACTGGAATCTAGCTTTATTAAAACTAAAAACAAACATTATGTTTTTAATTAAGGTAGGTACATAAAAAGAATTATCCAATTCTAGTACAAGCCCACTAGGGAGTGTCAATACATATGTGACTACAGCTAATGTAGCAACTCTTGCTCTATTGCCCACTTATATGTCTGACTCTCCCTTATTAAGTTATCTACTATTCTTGAGGCCGTTCATGTTAGTACAAATGTGAGAGCCACAACTAGTATCTAATACTCATATATTGCTATCAGAAATAGTATGAATATCAATAACATAAATAGCTGAAGTAGATGGGACATCAGATGCCTTCTTCTACTTCAAAGACTCCAGATAGGCCTTACAGTTTCTCTTCCAGTGGCCACCCTTGCCACAATGGAAGTAAGTTCCCTTCGAGGTAGTCTTCTTTGCTTTCTTGACACCTCCCTTAGGCCCTATGAACTTCTTCTTTTGGCTCTTTTTCTTTGAACCAGAAGAGTCCACCAGCATTACAACCTTATCCTTGTGGATAGATGGCTTAACTTCCTTGAGCATGTTAACCAACTTGGGCATTGTGCTAGATATATTGTTCATTCGATCATTAAGCACAAATTGTGAGTAACTATTGGTTAACCGTAGGAATTAAATTAATACTTAATTTATGATCCAAAAGAAAACCTAGGGAGGCCAACCACTCGATGTAGCCATTCATCTTCAGTACATACTACGTTGGAGGTGTCCCCTCAACCATCTTGAAGCAGAAGAGCAATCGTGAAGTCTCGAACCTTTCGAACCTTACTTGCTCATTAAAGAGCTCCCTAAGATGATAGACTATGGTATAAGCATCCATAGCCTCGTGTTGCTTTTGTAGCTCTGGTGACATAGTAACTAGCATAATGCAACTAGCCATCTCATTATCATCGAGATGCTTCTTATATGTCCTCTAATTATCATCAGAAGCATCAGTAGCAAGGGGATCAGGAAGTGATTCTTCCAAGACATAATCAAGCTTCTTGAACTTGAGAATTATTCTCAAGTTCCTGAGCCAGTCAAGGTAGTTTGCTCCAGTCAACTTGTTAGCTTCCATCAATAATATTAGATTCACATTAGTACTCATGGTGCTGACTTGGGCAATAGCAACATATAGTCAAATAGAGAAAAATTAGAATGTACTTAAATGCATGTCTATAAGGACTTTAATAACACACATTATGGCTCCTACTATTTTCACAAATTCATAACCTTTAATATAAATATGAGAGAACTCGTAGAGAAATTCTCCTAATGGGTCAATATCCAATATCCCTAAGAATGACCTTGGGTTTGCCTAACAAGCCACCTTAGTTCATCCTGTAGGTATCAATCATACCAATTACATCTCTAATGCAACTATCGAATCTAATGCTATCAACTGTTGATGTGTGCACACTTATTAAGCTATCAATTCTTGACATGTGTATATCTAATGTACACTACCCAACTTCGCCTTTTTTCCATGTTGCTCTTAGGTTTGCCTAACAAACTAACGCTTCTAGTTAAACAAACCCATTAATCTGGAAATCCTATTTCTATGATTCAAACATATCTTTGTAGAGCAGACAAGCCTAACTATAAAAGGACTTTAGTTCTCGCCACATTAAAGGAAGGCATTAGTTTTAATATTCTAAGTGAGGGGTTTAACTAAGGTCTGATCTAACTTTGATGGTCTTATACATAGAACTCATATAGTATAGATAGATAGATAGATAGATAGATAGATAGATAGATAGATAGATAGATAGGTACATACATACATACATACATACATACATACATACATACATACATACATACATACATACATACATACATACATATACACACACACATACATATATGTATGTATGTATACTATATGGCATGATATGGACTACCCAATCAAATTGGGCGTAAGCCCACAACCTTCCATCATGCAAGCCCACAAATTCTCCTAACCATGCAGTCTCTAATGCATATATGTAAACACATCATTTTGGTTATGACATCTTATGGATCCTAATATGGAAACCCAATCCAACACTTAGATCTAAGCCCAATCTAACTATTAGAATTACTATCTTCCTTTTACTAACTTGGCTAAAATTACTAATGTATGTTATTTCAATTGAAATTAATATTAATATAATTAACATGAATTCCTAATTCCAAAAATTAATTCATAATTAATTTACCTTAAAATAATTATTTGATGTCCAAAATTAAACAACTTCAATTTTGTTATACATGCCAATTCTTCTAGTCTTACTAGAAAATCTATTGCTCTACTAAAATTAATTCAAAATTAATTTCTATAACTTCCCACAATTTCCAGAAAATCAAATCATCATTCCAAACATCTCTAAGTCATTTCATGATGATCAAAATAATTTAAGAATCACCGAAAAATTATTATAATCACTGAAACACCGATAAGACAACAAAAACGACAAATATGACTTCTAAAATTTTCTGGAAATCAAATTTCGAGAAAAATCATTTATGCATGCATAAAAAATCAAATTAACACATTTTTATCACATAAAAAATATTTTTAAGCTTCTGGAACCAAAATATAAACATACAAAAACATCAAATAAAACATATCCTACAATTTCTGGAAAACTACCATGATCTGGAAAATTGTTTTATAAAATTATTTTAACATTTTTAATAATTCTAAAAAAATGGCAGAGGCATAAACACATCCCAAATATATTCAAATAATTTTCTATAATCAAATTCCGCGAAAAATCATATGTAACCTCATCAGTTTAGTTAATAGACATCACATGCCCAACAGAAAGATAAATTTCATGTCTATTCTTGTAAAGTCTAAATTAAATGTTTTAATCATATTAAAATTATTTTCAATCACAATGAATCATTCACTTACATCTTATGAATATATTGGTGAAAGAAAATTGTGAGAACCAGTTTTCTATAATTAATTTCGAACAAAACATTACAAGACCCTGAGCTGTCACAACCATGAAAACAGTTTTCACATGTCATTTATTCTAAATCTAACGATGTGCAAGATGGCTCTGATATCACTGTTAGGCTCCTTTCATGCATCTCATACATAATATATATCAAATATACACAGTAGAAAGAAAATAGTACCACAAAAACTAGATCCACTCATGCATATAGATATAGAAAAACAAAAACATAAAACATAAGATGTTTACATACCTTTATGACGATCTCCTTCGTTCTTTAATCTTCTCCACGATGGGTTGTCATAACCCACAACGATCAACATATACCATTTCTAATGAAAGTTTAAACGAAGATAGAAGGATGAAACCTCACTAAGAGATGGCTAGAATTCTTTTTTTGTGCTAGCAAAGATAAGAACTCTTGAGAGAGTTAGAGAGAAAAAGTGTGTGTGTAAGAAAAAAACTTTCTTTTTTTCTTTTTTTTTTTACACAAGATGCGTGAAAATCATCATAATTTTCTGCATCATTTGTCCTTCCATCACCCCTATCACTAATGGAAAGTTATGGGAAGTTAATGGTTATGAATAGCATGCATTAATGGAAGCTATGGAAAGTTAATGACCATGAATAACATACATTAATGGAAGCCAACAACACTTGTTTCTAATCCATTCCATGCAATGTTTTCTATCACGATCACATCGCGATCTAGTCCTGAAACACTCTCTCATATCTTGAATCACCATTCAAGACCATTTTACTCATCCTTCAAATCTCCTATGTGTATGTGTTGGTCTATACCCTATAGTCAATCGCTTTCATTGTAGTTTAGTGACAAATTATTTAAAGGCATTATTTATCTTGTACATGTTTATATTTAGATGATAAAGTCCATGGAATAATTGTACATTTACAAATGAAATTATAATGAGATTATAATTGTGATATTCATATTGCATTTATATATTACCCCTAAATGTTCCTAGTCATTGTTCTATTAAGATTGGACATTAATAGAACTTTAAAAAACTTCCATACGTTGTTTTTTTCCTTATGAAAGAAGTAGTTGATCTCATAAGCTAAAGTATAGAGATACTTAAACAAACGTTTAGGTGCTTGTTAGAGAACAAGTTCACTAAATATACTTGATATGAGAAATCTATTTGGAACGTCACTTATATGGCTATGGAATTCTCATTGTGATGATTGTGTAAGTGATCCCTTGACTTGAGGTCATGAAAGTTATCTTGTAGAGGGATTGTTATGTTTTGATACTACTTATGATCTATCTAATCATGGGACATTTAATCGGTAGTCATTTGATGTAGAATGAACTATATGGAGGTAGTTGCGTGATTAAGATAAGATTCATCACCCTAAAGTAATTAGGGAGAATGTTTCGTTGTTCTCAATTAGTATTGATTTAGGAAATCCTTGGCTAAGGTGAAATAACGCTTTGTAAATAGTTTAACAAATGTCATTAATTGAATCGATAGCTAATACTGGAGAACTAATACAATTAGACTCAAAATAGAGTAGACATTAATTCTATGCTCTATGTCTAATTGAAGCATTGGTTGATGAAAGGATTCAATTATACGGAAAAATCATGTAAGGAAAAAGATTAGTCAAAACCACTTTGACATTCCTAAATATTTGGGTGGCCATGATGCGTTGTTAGAAGCCAATCTTGATCTATGATTATAAATTGTTTAATTGGAGAATTAAAGATAAATTTAAAATAGTTTTAATTTATAATCATTGCCAACATATTTAGGAACCTAATGGGTCTCACATATAAAATGGGTTGAAGAGAGCCAAGTTAATTTAACCAAGTTGGACTTGATTGTAAAGTTTAAGAAACTTTATGATTAAATATGAGATATGAGATATTTAATAAATAAGGATCAATATGAGATATTGAATCTTATATAGGCATAATTGGTATCTAATTAGAATTATTTGTAATTCTAGTTAATGTTTAATTGAAATTAATTAATTTCAATTAAATTACTAAAATGTCCAAAGCTTATTATAAATGGAATTAAGCTCTATACAGCTAGTACTTCATGCTTAACCCTCTTTGTAAAAGTTAGAGAGTTCTTTCAACACATTCTGTGGATAACGTTAGAGGCTGGACATTTGTGCAGCTATGGTAGTTGAAATGAATCAATTTGGGGAACAGTTCGAGGGATATGACAAAACAAAGATAAAGCTTCAGAATAAGGTATGAATTAAGTTTCCGCTTTATTATGATTTGTGATAATCATTTTATAGAATTAAATAGATCTTGTCTTTTAGGAAATCAAAAGTCATGAAAAAGTTTCATGATTATTCCATTGCGGCTAGAATCGGATCTCTGCCCGATTTCCCAACAGTGGTATCAGAGCCAGATTTTAATTATATAATTTGATTAGAACATGTATGTTTGTTATTGATCAAAATTTGCAATTGAAAAATCGGATCAAATTTGATTCTTGAATGAATCCTAAAGAAAAACAAAATTAGATATCAAGATTGGGAATTCTGGAAAAACTACAAAGACCAGAACTTGAGTTTAGTACCTTAGCCCACCCGAAATTGTTATAAAATTCTACAATAAGAGGCTTTTAATGTTGTTTGGTGATTTTTTTTTGTGCATTAACTCTGAAAATTGTTTCTAGGGTTTTCTGGATTTCACACTATTTGTTTTTTAGATTGCATCTGATGCCTAGATTAATTTACATTTGCTTATGTATTTGTATATGCTATTTGTTCTGGAACCCAAAACTCAAACTTGACTGTGCGATTCAAAACTCAATTCTTCTCTCTATATGTTGTTGCTTGAACAAGATTTGCTATCCATATGCTTGCATTATCATATGGGTTTGCTGGATTTTCTGTTTTATTCCTTGCGATTTTCATATTGCCTTGTGTTATACTGCTTCTGTTGGATTTTTTGAAATCTATTTACTGCCTATGTTTATTGTTGTGAATCTAGGTTTTGAACAACGAACAAGGCGACGAGGGAAGTGGGTTGGGTTATTGGGTTTTAGTGTTATTGTTCTTGAATCTGTTAAAAACTGAAGGAAGCATGGCCTGGAGAAATCGATGGGCTTTAATCGCACATCGACTGGTCGCATTGGAGAAGTCGATGGGCTTTAATCGCCCATCGACTGATGGCGTCACCAACGCCTATCAGAGCTGGTGAAGTCGATGGGCTTTAATTGCCGCGACTCCATGTATGGCATCGCGAATGCCCATCGTCGGTGACGTCATTCAAGACGATGGGCGTTAACCATGGCATCGCCACTGGAGAAGATGATGGGCGTTAATCACCCATCGAACCTGACCCCGCAGCTCAGACATAACCATGGTGAAGAAGGAGAAGGTGGCGATAGTGAGTAGTCCAAGGAAGCCACGTTGGACACAAGTTGGAAAACGTGAGTGATGGTTGCAGAGAAAAGTGGGAGGGATGGGAGTTGGTTTTCAAAAAACTGGGAGTTTCTAGAAAACATATGGGAGAATGATTCCCAGTTTTTGGAAAACATATAGGAGAACGATGGCTAAATTCTTAGTTTATTACAAAAAAAAAATTTCAATCCATAAAAGGGGAGAGAAAAAATGAGGAGTGCTAGATATAGGATACCCCGCCATTGAGAATGGCGGGGTTGGGCCACCCCGCCATTCTCAATGGCGGGGTGTCCTATATCTAGCACTTCCCATTTTTTCTCCCCCCTTTCACGGATGAAATTTTTTTATATAATAAACTAAGAATTTAGCCGAGAACGATAGGCGCATGTCTTCTCTTCCATCACATGAATTCATGTGCCAGTCGTCGCCTTGAAACCCCAAATGCTTGATTTTCATTTTTAAAACCTAAATTTTCTATTAATTTAATAGAGATTAAATTTGTTTATACTCCTAATAAAGTTGGAGAAGTGTTTTTCTAATTTGAAAATTTGTTTTCAAGGGTTATTAGGAATGATTTGGAATTTAGTTTAATTTTTCAAGGGGTTGAATTATTAAATTAAATTAAATTATCCATCCAATTCCAAAATTAAAGTAATTATTTTTCAGTATGATTAAGATTAATAATTATATTGATTTCTAATTAATTTTAGAAAAGTGGTTTCTATAATACGGATTAATTAGTTTCAATTAGATTGAAATTAATTAATTAGACACCTTAAATTTAAGAAAATTGTTTTTCTTAAGTAATTGAAAAATATTTCTTAATTAAATATATTTATTTCTGTTTGATTGAGATAAATTAAATTCTTGATTTTATTTGTTTAGAGAATTGTTATTTTATTTATTTAGAAATTGTTTCTTTATTTATAAATAATAAGTTTCTTGATGTTTTGGAAAAAGTATTTTTCTTGGTTGATTTTTGAAAAGTGTTTTCATTTATTAACTAAGAAAATTGTATTTTCTTTAATATTTTTGAAAATAGTTTTCTAATTTATTAAAGAAATATTTTGTAATTAATTAACAAATCAATTTCTAAATAAATAATCTAAAGACTTTCTTAATTAAATTTAAAAAATGTTTTATTTAATTTTGAAAGTGGTTTCCTTTTAGTATTAGAAAAAAATTTTCTAATTGAGGAAAAGTAATTTCTAATCAGATTAGAAATAATCTTCTAATTAGATTAGAATATGTTATTTATATAATTTTGAAAAAAGGTTTTTCTAAATTATAATAAGTACAATTTATTGAAAATTGCTTTCAATTAAATTTTATCAAAGGAGTCAAGATAATTGAAAATAGTTTTTAATTAGATTTGGAAATTGTTTTCAAATCAAATCAAATTTTTATTTGGAATAGGAATTTAATTATTTAGGAATCAATGATTTTAATCTATTTTCATTTTTTCAAGGTGTTGGAAATGTTATTTTAGATTATGAAGATCAATAACTAGAATCAAACGAAGATTGATATTTTATGCATATAATTTGATTATGAGTGCATAAATTACATTCATCATTTATATGGTTGGTATATATATTAGATGCCTGATAAATTTTATGTTTTATATGTGTGATATTTTACATGCAATTTGTGTTTAATGAGACAAATGAAATTAAATCTCTTGTTAAAATATTAAGTACACGTTGAGAATGTGATTATTGCCTTCCATTGTGATAATAATAAACCAGAGTTTTGTTTATAGTTGGTTTGTTGAGCAAACTTAAAGCCACTTTAACCTAAAAATGTTTAGTCTTATGATAGTGGGTTCTACTTAACTAAATTTGTGTGATTTGGATGAGCAAACTCATGATCACATGAATTTAAAGGCAAGGTTAGTAACAATATATTAAATATATTTTGGCAAGAGCTCTTACCTAACAGATCTAGGAGTCACATGAGATGTGATTGATAAAGTTGTTATCTACCTAATTTAAGTCTAGTTGGATTGTTGAGCAAACTCAAGGTCAACTATACTTAAATGAGATCTTGGCCCACTAGAAAATTAGAGTAATATTTCCAAATAGTAATGAGGGCTATTATTTCAAATAAAATAATGGGAGTAATCAAATGCATGATTAAAGTCCTAATCTTATTTAGTAGTCATGGCATATAATTGATTACTTGCTTTTCTTACATTTATATTTTGTTCTTAGTGTAATTTACCTTGTTTAGTATAGTTGATACTTAGCCAACAAAATTTCTCAGACTTAGGATCATATTTGAGAAGAGTTTGAAAAGTTAGATAGAAATATGTGTGCCCATTATGCAATTTTGCTATAATCCCTATTAAGGATATGGAGACAAAGTTGTAGAGATATGTCAAAACATATGGATGACCAAATGTATTCACATTTTGAGTTGACTAAGGTCTCGTAAACTTTGAAAACAACATGTAAGATGTATGTTAACACCATGATAGCAAAATGAAAAGGGTTGCAGGAAGTAGAGCTAAAAGGTATAGTACCTTAATGAAATTGTTTCATTTAATTTAGCTTACTAAAAGCATAATTGTGGACTACAATTAAGGGCTTAGCAACAATATGATAATAGTTTTCACTAAAAGAAAATTATTGCATTACTTTTCTTGCTTATATTTGATATGATAAAAATTATATGTATTTCTAACTCATGGTTATGTGTATTTGATACTGAATTTAGATTCAACATTATTGTAATGTGCAATGCATTGTTAGAGATAGATTGTTAAGTAAAAGTAGTTGATTCAATTTTATATAAAGAGTTTGTACATATTGGATCAAAGGAGACTTATGCTTAACATAAGTGGCAAGAATTAAAAGTTGGATTACCGAGATTATTCTTTTATGCCATATTGGTTAAATTAACATAACGAGAATCATAAAGTTACATATTAGGATATATGTATCCTCTTGAATATGAATCATATGGAACTTGTGAAACTTGTAAAGTTAAAGAACAACCAAATCAACCTTTGGTGAAAGGGTGATCATGGTATTGAATTGTTAAATCTTATACATGTGGTGTGTTGGATGGAATAAAAATTCATAAAAACATAATATTGTATTTCATTATATTCCTAATAACTTTATGTGATATAATCATATGTATTAAATGAAATGATGATTTAAAATTTTGAAAAAGTTCAAACTGTTTAAATCTAAGTAAAAATTAAGCATTGACAATGCTGAAGTACATCGATGAGATCCTTGTGACAAGTTTTATATTTTCGATTATCTATAGGGAATGAGATTCTCTAGTAAATACCTTCATAACATAAATTCCATAAGGATAAGGATTTGTGTAGGGAGTAAAATAAAATATGAGATATTGTAGGATGGAATATTATTGCTTCTATAGTGATGCCTAGTATAATAACTTAGCTTCAATAGCTCCAATTGAATCAATCAGCAATATTTCATATTAGATATGAAATGCTAGGTCTTTGAAAGAGTCAAAGTTAATGATTCAAGAATGTGATGCTTGGTTGAAGCATACATTGTCCATTAAGTTTAGAACTAAATTAAATAATAAAAGGTTATGAGATATCCAAAAGATTGGATATAATCTTACAAATTCATTAAAAAAAATGTTTGATTCAATGTATACTTATAGGAGAATAGTTCTTAAGGTAAATAGTGGGAGTAAGAAGGAATTTGAAAAGTTCAATCTCATAAAATTACATATAATTGGAACTAATGCCTTTAATAATACATTTGATGAATAGTTGAAAGGCTATGAGACATTGAAAAATTCACTTTCATGATGAATTCAAAAAAATTTTGTGAAGATGATTGTGAATTTATGTCTATAAAAAGGTTTGTGGGAGTATAGTTGTCCTCTTCAGTGGGAGTATGTGGTGACATATTGCTCACAGAGAACAACAGTTTTAATTTTCAATTGTTGAACACATAATTGTCCAAGAACAACTCTTGTTGGATATGAAAAGATAACAACTTAATTATGGAAATTAGATCTATATAGATTGGACGTTGTTAACTTATTCTAACTCCAAGTACATAGATAATGTACTAAAGATATTTAGTATTTAAGATATCATATACTTTTGAAGTATTAAAGATATCCATTACTATATGTGTGAGTTAATTTTTGAGTTCAAGATGATAAGGACATAACTTTAGAAGTAAATCCTAATTAAGGTTTATTTACTTAGAACAATATCATTTAGGATTGGAAAGGTTCCAATATAGCAATGGTTATTAATTGTGTCATAATGCATTTTTCATTTAAGGGAAATGATTAATTGGATCAACAAGTTCTTTATTGAACTTGATAGAGTTTCTTTGCATTGTTTAAGACTGTAATGTATTGTAGGACATTAGAGCCATTGGGTATGCATAAGGAGCTAATGTCTCATCAAATATCTAAGAATATGTTTAGGCAAAATTTCTTAATTATGATGATAATTAAGATGGGAGTTGTAAGACTTAAGCAAGTGCTCACCATAGAGAATCTTGTTAAATTCTCTTATTAAGCCAGTAATAGAATAATCGTCATATGATAATATGATATGAGATACTTAAATGATTGGCTTAGTGCAAGTGGGAGATTGTTGGTTTATGCCCTACAATCAATCGCTTTAGTTATAGTTTAGTGACAAATTTTTTGAAGGCATTATTTATCTTGTACATGCTTAGATGTATATGATAAAGTCCATGGACTAATTGTACATTGCAAATGAAATTACAATGAGAATATAATTATGAGATTCATATTGCATTTATGTATTATTCCTAAATGTTCCTAGTCATTATTTTATTAAGATTCGACATTAATAGAATGTAAAAAGACTAGCATAGTTGTGTTTTTTCTTATGAAAGAAGTAGTTGATCGCATAGGCTAAAGTATAGAGATACTTAAACAAACATGTGGGTGCTTGTTAGAGAACAAGTTCACCGAACATACTTGATATGAGAAATCCATTTGGTATATTACTTGTATGTCTATGGAATTCTCATTGTGACGATTGTATAAGTGATTCTTTGACTTGTGGTCATGAAAGTTATCTTATATAGGGATTGCTATATTTTGCTACTACTTATAATCTATTTAATCATGGGTCATTTCATCGGTAGTCATTGGATGGTGCATGAACTATATGGAGGTAGTTGTGTGATCAAGATAGGATTCATCACCTTAAAGTAATTGGTTAGAATGTTTCGTTGTTCTCGATTAGTATTGATTTAGGAAATCCTTGGCCAAGTTAAAATGATGCTTTGTAAATAGTTTACAAATGTCATTAATTGAATCGATAGCTAATGGCGAAGAACTAATACAATTAGACTTAAAATATAGTAGACATTAATTCCATACTCTATATCTAATTAGAATATTGGTTGATGAAATGATTGAACTATACAGAAAAATCATGCAAGAAAAAAGGTTAGTTAAAACCACTTTGACATTCCTAAATATTTGGGTGGTTATGATGTGTTACTAGACGTCAATCTTGATCTATGATTATAAATTATTTAATTAGAGAATTAAAGATAAATTAAAAAGAGTTTTAATTCATCTAGTTCTACTTATGAATTAGAATTAGAATTTACAATCATTGCCAACATATTTGGGAACCTAATGGATCTTACATATAGAATGAGTTGAAGAGAGCAAAGTTAATTTAATCAAGTTGGACTTGATTAAAAAGTTTGAGAAACTAACATAATTATACATGATAGGAATCTAATTATCATGGACTCACCATGATTTCCTCCATGTTATGTTTTGTATCAAGGATTTCATTAAATCAATTTAAGATCAACATCAAATTCATAAACGTATGAACATCGAAATAATGAAAAATGCCTTAATCATAAAATGATTTGTGCAATAAGTGTTAAAGGTGATTGCCTTTAAAACACTTCTCTAACACCTATGGGTTTATTATCCATTAAATTCATATTTCTGGTTCAAGTTCATTCACAAAGTGATGATCATGGATGTTCAAGACAATGTGGCTATTGTTGAAGATGGAAAGCAATATCAAGACTAATTAATTATCTTCTGCCCAAAGATGATAGAAAAAGCCTAATATATGAAAATTATGCTTAGAGCCCTATATGCAAGGATGACCTACGTTGTTGTTTTGAAGGAAACCCAATCTGTATATTTCTTTGTAAAATTTTCATCATTTGATGTGTATTTAAAGGGGCATGTGGTGTATTGTGAAAATCATCTTATCATTAATGAAATCTAGTTAAGAACTAAATATGGTCTCTTTATGGTAACTTATACTGATCTACTTATAAGTTTGGTCCAATGAACAATTGATGGAAATCATCAATTATAGAACCATACACCCCAATACATAAAGAACTATGATACATATGAAATGCAAATTAACAAGCTCCACAATTGATGGAAAGATAGATCATTCAAGTTTGAAAGTAAGAAACAAACTATTTGAATAACTCTATCAAAGGAATGATGATAAAATTATTAAAGCCTTCCTAATTGAAGTTCGTTTACAAAGTTTCAAAGGAAAGAAACACTAAGGTACGTGAAGTTGTTTAGACCTGCAAATCGAGAAAGGGCATAGAAGCTACATCACAGGTTTTCAGCCTATATATCATCCTATATTTCTAAGAATATTGCAAACCACAACACAAAACCAACACATCATTTGTAATCACACAAAACTTGAACAAAAACTCACGTACTATTAAATCAAAACATATGTAGACATTAGTTGGATGACTTATCTAGATAGACAGACAACCATATAGTATAAAGTAGAACGACAAGGTTGGTGGGTTATCGATGCTCTAAAACAAAAATTATAGCCTGCAAAAAATACAAATTCATATTTAATAAAATACAAATGATTAATTAATAGGCTAAGAAGGCCAACACATTCATATTGCTCTATTGATTAGTTATTTTTTCAAACTAGGATAAAAGTCTTTCTCATATCCTAAGACTTTCATGTGTTAGAGATTGTAAAAAAGAGTGATATTTTTAGGAATAATAAACTCATTTTAATCAATAATAAGGTGTATAATATGATCACGCATGAAATGATAATAGATTCATTTAAAACATTTGATATCATGTGAGTTTCAATAGATTAATGAATATGGATCAATATGAACATATATGCATTAGTTTATTTTCTGGTTCAGAGGTGTATAAAGATAAATTATTTTGTTATGTAACATTAATGCATGTTGATTATATTATATAAGGGAAGTCGTGACACTATATTAGGAAAGTGACACATTATAAGTTCAAGAATATAAATATATATTCATTTGTCAAAGATGATAAGCTGATTGTTCTTATATCTTAAATACTAAAATGTGTTTTTGAAAATCGATTGAATTTAAAGAGAGCAAATGGAATGAGAGCAAAAGGGACTAATATTACAATAATTTTCTAAGTTAATTGATCTATGATTATATTTTTTAGCAAAGAGGATTATTCAATGTTCATAAACTTAACATATCTCTTCCTAACGTTAACATATGTTTTTTATATGCTAAGAAAGGGACCAATATATGCTAACCTTTAAAGTGTACCTTTTTTGTGCAAATAATTATTGTTTTGGTTATATTGATAGTACAAAAGGTGTTTAAGTGTATAAGAAAAAAGTGAAGCAACTATATGAAAATATACTACTCACGAGGAATGGAAGATTTTTTTAAAAAGGCAATATAAATTACAACAAAAGGGATGGTCCATTTCAAGCTATTTAAAGGAACAATGATAATACTTATAACCAGAACTTCTAAGTGAGAATAATTTCAAAAGCTAAAAGTAAAAAGTTTAAGAAGGCTTTTAATGGGGAGCTTGGAAACATAGATGAAAATCAAGCTTCAGTAAGCACACCAAAGTGCATATTACAAACCTTATTGAATGCAAAGGAAGATCAAACCTTAATGAACATGACTCAAGTTAGGATTAAGTATATAAACTTCCTTTTTGTTGAGAGTTCTTAGTATGTTTATCTTTGTATTTTAGTAAACATCATAAATCATTAAATAATTTTCTTCCTTATGTTATTAATTTTTTAAACTTAGTTCTTAATTCTTTATAATCAAATAATCAATTCTTTTATATATGATTTGATTTCACGATAAATTCTTCATTTTTGATATGTGTTCTAAGATTTTTAACATATCAAATTCACATTAATAGGAACCATAAAAAAGTAGAAAATACATAAAACCATAAATGAATCCTTATAAATAAATGAAAAACTAACTAATTTAAGTTGATATTGCTGATGTTGTCGCCTCTAACTAAATATAAAAGATTTTCACTTACGCTAAAACAAATTAATGTAGTAGCGGTAAGCGGATATCGTTCCCACGAGGAATTTTACGATTATGAAAATTACGAATTCAAACGGCACAAATAATAAAA
>JAOSBO010214245.1:0-15880 GCA_027563915.1 Erythroxylum rotundifolium | reverse complement strand
TCATAAGATGATGCGAAGTCATAAGACAAAGCAGAGACAAAAGAAGATGCGAAGTCATAAGATGATATGAAGTCATAAGACAATGTGAAGTCATAAGACGAAGCGCAAACATAAGACAATGTGAAGACATAAGACGATACGAAGTCATAAGATGATGCAAAGTCATAAGACAAAGTGAAGTCATAAGATGAATCGAAGATATAAGACGAAGCATGCTAATCAAATCAAGATGATATAATCTACAACGACGGTTAGTTAGTTGGAGGTGATTACAGGACTCAACTAATAACAGATCTCTGAAGATTCTATAAGCGGTTTTTTTAAAGAAGACCATTGGCGAATTAGACTATAAATATCAGTGTAGTCATAGACAAAACAATTTTTTACTTACACAAAATAAGTCTGTGATCAAGTAAGTATACAAAAAATATCCCGAGTGAAAAGAAGGAAGACAGAGATCAAGAACACCTGTAGCGTGAGTTTAGAAAAGCTCAAACAGTATCTTTTCTAGTAAAAGGAAGGCTAGATTCCGAAGAGGCTAAGATAGCAGTTAAAGAATACTTTGTGAAAGAGACCTGAAGAGGCTGTGGAAGAGTATAAATAATACTTGTAAAGTTGAAGAGATAGTGAAATCTTAGATAAACTCTACGAACTGGATGTAGCCCAAAGGTTAATGGTGAGCTAGTATAAATCGCGGTTTCATATTCTCTAACCCTTATCTCTCTAATTTCTTGTTATTAGAAAAAAAGTTCTTGTTTTCGTTGTTGCATTACTCAAACAAATTAAGTGCGTTGCTCTGTAATCATCTGAGTTTTAAAGAAAATCAAGAAAATTTTAAAGATAACTATCTTAGATGATTTTACACAATTCAACCCCCCTTCTGTGTACTTTACATATTATAAGTGATTTCTATATTAATAACTAATTTACTTCTGTTGTGAATGAAATTGAGACAGAAAATACTGTTTAATTTGTTACTGAAAATGATTTCGTTTATAAAGCAATTGGAAGAAGATTGCAAAGCAAGTATAATTCTTTTTATTGGACTTCTTGTATTGCACATTGCTTTAACTTGATGTTGGAAATTATAGGAGATGCTAGGTATTTTCCTATTATTGATGAACTATGTAAAAAGCCAAAAGAGTGACCAAGTTCATTTGCAATCGTGTATAGGTCTTAAATTTAATGAGAAAGGATTTCACCAATGGTAGGAATTTTTGAGATCCTATTATTACAAGATTTGTAACAAATTTTTTATCACTTTAGTATTTTATTATAATAAAGAAAGAGTTAAGACAAATGTTTATAAGTGATAAGTGGGTTGTATCTCAGAATGTAACGTCTAATGCAAGATTGGAGGTTTCCAGAATTATAATTGAAGATACTAAATTTTAATCTTGATGACAATTTTTTATTCGAGTTTATCAGCTTTTAGTGAAGGTACTTCCTAGCTGATAGTGATAAATAGGTAACAATGAGTTATTTTTATGATGCCATAGAGAGGACGAAGGAAGCAATCAAGGCTAATTTAAAAAATAGGTCTTTTTTATACATATCTCATATTGCAATCATTAATAAGAGATGCAAAAGGCAACTTTACTCTCCTTTGTTTACAACTAGGGTATTTTTGAATTCTAGTATCTATTTCATACCAAGTTTTACAAAGAAAGCTAAGTTAATAGAAGAATGTTATTAACTATTACAATAGTTGTTGCCCACAAGATGATACAAGATCTTTTAAGCTCATAAATGGAGATTTATAAAGAAGTTTTTAGTGTTTCTAGGATGCCAATTGCTATTAGTCAAAAAGATAAAATTAATCCATGGATATATTTTTCCATTTTTGTTATTTGTTGAAAATTAATCACCATTTTATTTTGTTTATAACACTACTTTTATTTGTCTTAGTACTTACAATTTCTTGATAGGACTAATTCGGAAGTGGTGTTCCAGAATTGCAAAGCTTTGCAATTCAAATTCTAAGTCAATGTGTGAGTGCAATAGGTTGTCAAAAGAATTTGAGCATATTTGAATTCATCCATTTTAAGAAAAGGGATAGATTGGAGCATAAAAGATTGGATGACTTGGTCTTTATTCGACACAATTTAAAGCTTCGAGAATGATATATTATTATCATTATTAAATCAGATATAATTTCTTAAAATATTTTAATAAATTAATTTTATTGTTTACCAGTACTCTTAATAAAACATGTAATTCAGTAGATCCAATTTGCATTGATAATATCAATCTTTTAGTGGATTGGGCGTTTGAGGAACTGAGTTTGATAAATGGGAGTGACTTAGAAGATAATAGTGGATAGGAAAGTATTGAATTTGAATGATGGTGATAAAGAGGCCCCAATTAATGATGAGGATTTTGTACCAAGAACAGGGGTTAATGCAGTTTTTGCTAGTATTTGATTGAATGAAATTCTAAGTTTTTGTTTCTTTTCTTTAATTGATTTCACTTATGTTTGATGTATATGTTAAATTCTATATATACAATATATTGTAAACATTTTTGTCTCAAGCTTTACTTTTAGTTAGCTCTTCGACATTAACTTTTGTTCTAAATTGTAATTGTTAAAGTGTCATGGATATTTATTATTCCTTTTATTTGATGTTTTGATGTAATTATTAATTATTATATGATAAAATTGTAATATTTTAAATTTTTTATATTGTTCTTAATTTTATATTTGTATGATGATTAAATGATCATTTTCACATTAATTGAGGTTATTATTTATATGTTAAATATGTGAAAAATAATATTAATAAAAATAAATAAAATTTTGTTATTTTAAATTTTTATTATTATAATTTTAGGAGACAAGGTTGATATAAAATTATAAATTATACAGTACAATATATTGAAGGATTATTTTGCAAGTTTAAAAAAATTCAAGGACTATTTTATAAATTTAAAAAATTACCTGAAATGATAACCGATATTGATCGATGCTGATACAATACCAAATTAAAACCAAATTTGGAATGAGTATGGGTAAGGCATTCATAACATTAATACCCACATAAATCCAAGGCTTGTGAGGAGACTTTGTACCCTATGGAACTTCCATTAGCTAATGATGTTAATTACCATAAATTGTGCTTATGTGACTTCATTACAAAGGCACCTTAAGGGTATGGCCCATTGGTTTATGGCCTATAAATAATCAATTAGTTATGATTTAGTGACAATTATTAAGACATCCTTTATCATATATATATTAAAGGTACATAATAAAAGTCTACAAAATAAATATACTTATCAAATGAAATTATGATATAATTATGAGATTTATATTATATTTATGTATTATTATTAAATTGTTCCTAATCATTGTTTTATTAAGATTAGATATTAATATAACATAAAAATGCTAGTACACGTTATATGTTTCCTTTTAAAGGAAGTCGATCTTGTAACCTAAATTATAGATATACTTAAACAAACTTATGGGTACTTGTTAGAGAACAAATTCATTGAACTAATCCCACATGAGAATTTCATTTAGAATATTCTAGTATGTCTATAAAAATTCTTATTGAGATGATTATATAAGTAATCATTTAACTTGAGATCATTAAAGTATCTCATATAAAGATTTATGTGTTTTGGTATCACTTATAACCTATTCTAGCCATGGGCAATTTAACAAATAGTAATTGGATATAACATGAACTATATGGAGATAATTAAGTAATCTATATAGAAATCACCAACTTAAAGTAATTAGAGAGAATGTTCCATTGTTCTCGATTAATATTGATTCGAGAAATCTCTAGTCAAAGTGGAATGACAGTTTGAAAATAATGTTAAAATGGAATTAATTAAATCAATTACTAATTATATAAAGCTAATACGATTAGACTCAACTAAGGTATTCACTAATTTTAAGCTCTATGTCTAATCAAAACATTATGTGATGAAAGGATTAAATTTTACAAGAAATCATTCACTGAAAGATTAATCAAAACCACCTTTGACATTCCTAAATATTTTGGTGGTCATGATGCATTGCTAGATACCAATCTTGATGTATGATTATAAATTGTTTAAGAAGAGAGCTAAGATAAATTAAAAAAGTTCAATTTAACCAATTGTAAATATGATTTAGAGTTTTAATTTGTACAAAAAGAATAGATAGAAGAGAGAAAAAGGTAGTCTAATTAAGTTGGACTTGATTATGAAGTTTTAGAAACTATATAATTAAATATTAGATATTTAATAAATAAGTATCAATATGAGATATTGAACATTATTTGGCCTAAATTTGTATTTAACTAAACATGTTTCTAATTCTAATTAAATTTTAATTAAGATTAGAATCTTATTTCTATTAAATTACTAAAAGGTCTAAGCCCTATTATACTCTCAACTAGTTTTGTGAATATTGTCAGAGAGCAAATAGTTATGTGACTATTAAGGTTTAGATGAGTCAAGTTCAAAATCAGTTCGAGGATGATTAAAAAAATCAAACTTTGAAATAAGGTACAAAATATGATTCATACTTTGTTATATTTTATGTTTTAATCATGTTATAGAAGTTAAGTGAACTTGACTTAGCAAATTATTGAATTTGAAAGGTTGAGTTTAACATCCACAACACAAAATTCTAAACCTTAGATAAAAGTGGATTTGATTAATATTAGAAGTTTATTATAAACCCATAAATGTTATGGGATTGTTAACGTCTAATCTTGGTTTTTAGAAACATTGTGATAAGAAGACTATTACCTCTTTTTCTTCTATTGGTGTCAGCACTATCAAAAGATATAGCCACAGTTATCATCCTACATTCAATTTGTATGTTAATGATTTTGGAGATACTTGGTTAAAAAATATTGAAATAATCTCCATTCGTGATTATTTAGTTAACAAAGGTAACCTTGAAATCTCATATTATTTGAAAGAATAAGATGTTGATTTTTTCTGTTCATTATGTGTGCTTCTTTGGGATGGGTTAAAATTTTCGGAGAAGAGTTACTAGTTGTTTAATCTGGTCTTATAGAGGACTAGCTGGTAGTTTCATTGTTGGACTGGTGGTGAGTTAAAATAGTCAATTGTCACGTAAATAAGTGATACTAATAGTGTGAGTATGGATGGCAATAGATTGGCCAATGGGCCTAAATTTAGGTGTTTTCAATGAGCCAGTCAATTGGCAAAATAAGGCCCAAACTGATCTGAGACCTAACTTTTTTAAGCAAAACAACATTGTTCTGTAACCTCTAAGCATGAGGTGCTACTAGTCTTTTGAGAAATTTGATGGATAGTAGAAAGTGAACTTTGTAGCTGTGTGTCATCATGTTATAGACATGAAATTAATTCGTGACGAAGAGGCTGCCAGTAGCATAAGGTTAAAGGAGAAACATGGCAATAATGGAAGCAAAGAAGACAATAACTAAAGTGGATGGCAAATGCAAGCGCAATGTTGGAGTAGTTTAATGGTAAGAAAGAGAAGGCTAGGGCTTGCGGCAGTTGGCAATAATGAGATACAGCATCAAAGAAGGTTTCTAGTGGCATGAATGGGACAAAGGTCGATGGCAGTATAAGGTAGCTATTAAGGTTTTATTTTTGTATTAATATGGCTTTGGAAAATAAGGTAAATTACAAAAAAGCCCAAACTTTCCTTAATTTTTCAATGGCTCAATTGTAGCTCAAACTTTAAAAAGTAGCTATAAAATGCCCACATTTTTTTTTTCAATTTAAGCCTGATGTCAGTCTCACTATTATATTTACTGTTATGGCACTGCCACATGTCAACAAACCTCACTAATCAGGCATGTTAGAGTCATTAGGAGAAGGGTATATGATTAGCAAAACGATGTTGTTTATTGGAAATAGTAAAATGATGTCGTTTCAACTAGTCTCATATCTCGTGTCCTTTATTGATCAACCTAAAAATACCAAACTAAAATCCCTAATCTATAACCTAAAATCCCACAATGATCATAAGAGAGTGATTTTGTGTATCATGGGTGCTTCATAAGAGAGTGATTTCGTTGTTGGGTGAAAACTGAAAATTTATGAAATTGTGACTTTAGTCGTCAGACTTCCTATGGCACCGCTAAGGTATGATTGGTCCTCTCGCTCGCTATTGTCGTTTATTCTTGATTCTTTTTTTATTAAATATTTATGAAATGGTATGCAATTGTACTAGGGTTTTAGTATGTGAGGTTGTTAAGTTGTGAATTATTCTGAAAAAGCATCATCATGAAATTTGTAAAGGTATGTTTCTGGTGCCCAAGTCAGTCTAAACATTTCAGTTTGTTTAAACTAATGTAGTACTAGTGTTTTATGAAGCTCTTTGCATTTGAAAATGTGGGTGCATTATTTTGGTGTAATCATACTAGCCTCTTTATATGCATTGTACTATTTACGACTTAGAAATTAAGATACCAAGTGTTAATAGTTATATTATTCTAATGTAATCGTACTGGACTTTTACATATCTCCTTACATATGAAAATGTAGATGAAGTATATATCTCAAAAGAGTTAAGTAAGAAGTTTTTCTGTGCATATGTCAACTTAATGGTTTCTTGTATATTATATTGCTTTTAATTTTATTTTTTCAAATGAGTACTTAGTAACCTCTTATAGTATATTTAATAGAGGAAGGGAAGGGAGGTTAGATGAAGTAAAAATTGGAGTTGCCAAGAATCACCATATATTCAAGTGAAAAGTAGTCATTTTTTTCTTGCCCAAATTTAAAACATCAACCCAAAAGACCTATATATCACCCATACTACGTATGCTATGCATCATATATGATTTGATAAATAAAGTTGGTTAACTACATACAATTTCGTAGTAAACATATGGGAGCTTGGTAATTGTTTGAACTTCTATGTGGCTACTAATATTTTCATATGATTTAAACAATTTTATCTAACTTTATGTATCTGGTTATATATTTTTGTTAAATATGTACAAGGACTAAACTTGGGATGAATGGACTGAGACTTCAAACACATGCTAGTAGTACCTATGATGGCTCTTATGAATACAATGATGGTAGCAACCATGCACTTTCCTTTCTCATGATTATAAGCTCTAACGATTTAAAACTTTTCAGATAGGTATCACATGTTTGGCTCTTATATATATTTGATTGTTGCAGATGCAAAAACTAAAGTTTCTTTGTTCACTTATTGTATTGATCATTCTAACATGCTCGAAATATTTCATTACACTAGAATATGAACATTTAAAAAAAGTAAAGCATAAGTTCATGAAATAGTGTTATATGTCATGAAATGATGTGAATTTTGAACAATTTAGTACAATTGTGTCATGAAATGATGATGTGATGAAGATAGTCAGTACTCATATACCCATCGAATATAGTTTATAAGTGTCATAATGATGTGGTCCCTCTGCACCATTTTGTACTTTTAATTCTTTGTTGGGAAATTTTATGAAAAGAAATTATAGTGGTGCTTTATTTAAGGTAACAATTAAATATTTTTATGATGATATTGGGAATGCATTTGGTAGATATTTGACATAGGAAGAGTATCAAGGTGTTGTTAATGGATTTAACGGTTCTACTTATTTTTCTTCTGATAGTGTAGCAGAATCTGGAAGGATATATTCTCAATTTTATGTAGAGAAAGCATTATGTTCAATGGTAAAATAAACGTAATATTTATTATTTGATAAATATGATAATTTAATTAGATTCAAATATAATTAATATTGATATCTTCATATATAGTACACATTTTGAATATTGATTGTTCCAATTGTAATGCCTTGATGAAGTTACAAATTTCAAATGCTAAGCCTAACATTGGTCAACATTTTTATGAATGTGTTAATACTAAAGTAATTCAACTATTGTTTGTAGCAATGCCAATCGTATAAATTAATGTTGATCAATATTCAAATTGAAGGTCTCTTGTATGTTAGGCCCCATTTCTGGAGTCTAACTCTTAAATCAAACATGGGCGTATCTTCTTTTAATGGAACCTCATTAGCCAACATAGGTTCATCTTCATTCTCATAACATCCCAAAATTTCATAATTGAACACTTGATATACAATAATCCATTCTTATGTTTATATCCCCAGTCACCACCCTAACATATCACTCATTTTTATCCCTTATTTTCACATCAAACTAAGTACATGTCAAGCTCCATTCAAGCCTAAATGTATCAAAGAAACGCATTGATAAGTCTACAATTTATATATGTACTTGATTTGGGACAATTGACAAAACTTTCACTATGGATGTCAGATAAAGGTCATTAAAGCACTGTTTCGAAGAGGACTTCGAGTTCTGTAATTTTGATGAAGACAACGAAGAGAGATTTTATCATCTAGAGGGTCAAAATTGTATATTTATAAAATTATATCGAGAATGCCTACTTAGCAAACATACGTCCCTTCAAACGGACATGAACTAAGCTGGGACACTAAAATGCTTGAGAAGGTCTGCCCAGCAGACATTTATAGGTCAAATTCCAGATTTTCAACTTCTACAAGTTACCTATGACCCATCTTATACATATCTATCATTTCTAACTCATTTTCCTCATAATTTTCCCTTCATTATCACTTCCATTTCGACTCAATATCATTTACAACTAAATCATAATCTATGTTTAGTCATCAACCCAAAATCATAACATTCAAACTTATACACATTCATCATAAATTTCTGCACATATTCAACTACCTTTATTACCTTCATTTCATCTCTAACTCATCACACTGGTTCTTCCTATTTCAAGACACCATAGTACTCTTATTCTATTAGATCCAATTAGAAAAAGTTATAAAATGTCCTGCATGCACCCTGTACAACACCACTAACTTGTAAAAATCCTATCTTTCCAATCCAATCTCCAATAATCACATACTTTATATCGTTGGAAAGCTAAAAGGATAAACTACAACTTCTAAGAAGACAACCTTGTCCAAATCAGCATAGGTTAATACAGTTTTTCCCCTAAAGACAGAACGCAAAATTTACCCTTATGATTGCTTGAAAAACACCATGTGAAAACTTGGAAAGTTACGAGCAAAACATACATATATTTCATTAATATCAAAAGGAAACAGTTTTACAAAGCTTTAATGGGCATTTCAAAACCCAAATACATCATTGACCGCGTAATCCAAAAAATACAAAAATACACATGTGAGTGATAATTGAAATGCAGCCAAAGCCTTGAGTTTTCATAAACTAACTAAAATATTAAAAAAAAGAAATCTTGGAGTGATGCCTTGACTCTCTATTGCTCGATCTCTTGCTCTACACTTGGAGATGGGGAGGAAGGGGGTGAGCTAAAAAGCTCGTGGGTAACAAATTTATAGCAGAGAAACAAGCAAACCATTGAAAATATTCATGATTGTAGTAAAATGCGTTCCAACCATAAAACATATATTTCCCAAGTTCTCAAACTTGCCCAACACATCATAAACAACATAAGACATGATTTCTAAAATTCTCAAACTTGTCAATAAGTTCATACACAACATAAGCAATCATAATGGTTTGGGTAGTCCCTAAACATAAGGGAATTCTTGCAAATCTCCAGTAATAACAAAATGGACCACTTTTCGTAGTCCATAAACATGAGGGAGTCCGTGAAGGAGCTCCACGTCACTAGTGGGTAGGCGGAAGAAGCCTTTAACATAGTCAACGTGCACATCACATAATAGAATGGACCACCTCAAGCCCACACAAACATGAATTTCATGTTTTTAACATCTTGCACATTTTGGAATCATGATTTCTATAAACATGATATTTTTCAAATACAATTTCCATCATCATTTTATAAATCATCATCAAGGTTCATGTACCAAACATAAAGCAAATACTTCAATCATTCAAGAAACAATAAATGAAACATTTATAAAACAATTGAAATCTTTTGATTCAGAAAAATACTCGTGGCTCATTAACTCAACTATAAGCCTGTAACCCACCTGAATTCCTTACTAAGAAACTTGCTTTAAATGTCTTTCCTCTTACTCCTCTTGCCTTGATTTCCTTCAACATTGGCAAAAATCCAATTCAATAGGAATACCAATTGAGAACCCAAAACGCATATTCACTAAAATTGATTCGAGAATACTTAAACCCGTATTTCCTAAGCCTCATGAACCAAAACGCTTTTAAAAATCCAAAGGATTAAAAATGAGCTTACCTTGAATCTTCACCAAACAAAGAGATGTTTGGCTCAAATGGAAGCTCTTCTCTTCCTCTTTGTTTTCCTCTTCTTGAACACCCTCAAAAACACTATTAAAAGCTAAGAAAAGATGAAACCCTAACTTGCTTCTTCCTTTTTCCCTCTAATGGCTGACTCTCTCACTTCTCTCTTTATTTTTCATGTTTTTCACTTCACTCTCTCTTCATTCACGTTTTTCTCCTTCTAATGCATGAGACACAATTTTCCCTCTTTCAATTCTACCCTTAATGAGTGCTAAAAGTCATCTTTACCCTTCCTTTAAAGCTTCATGGCTTTTAATCTTAAATGACGTGCCAAAATTGCCCTCAATACATTCTTAATGCATTAATTTCCCTAACTAGTGAAATATAATCCTACTAACATTGAAATAAATAATTAAACTCCAATATTTATTCTATCATGACCTCATAATTTATTTCAAGGAAACAATTCAAATTCTATGCTTATTCTATAAAATATCATGCTTAATTAAATGAAAAAATTCAGGGGCTAACATTTCTACCCCTCTTAAAAGAATTTCGTACTCGAAATTCTTACCTTAGTGGTTGAAGAGGTGTGGATACTTCTCCTTCATAGCCTCTAAGGTCATGGCCTCTAAGGGCTCCCACATGGCCTCTTCCTTTGAATGGTGTTTTCACAGGACTTTAACTAGTTGAGCTGTCTTATTCTTAAGGAATTTTTCTTTAATGTCCAGAATCTCCACTAGAGTCTCCTCATAAGTCAGATCATCTCTCAACTGAATCTCAGTGGTCTGAATGATGTTGGGGGGATCTGATCTATACCTCTTTAATATGGAAACATGAAAGACATCATAGATTTATGACAATTCTGGTAGCCACACCAATATATAGGCTAACGATCCAATCCACTGAACAATCTTGTAGGGACCCATGTATCTTGGGCTTAATTTGCCCTTCTTCCCAAACCTCATGACTCGTTTCCAAGACTTTCTCACTAACTTCATACTCCATTTCCTTTCGGTGTGCATTAATATAGCTCTTCATTCTATCTTAAGCTGCTTTGAGCCTTTACCTAATTAGATTGACCTTATCAACTGTTATCTGGAGTAACTCTGGTACTATTAATTTCCTTTCTCCTTCTTCATCCTAGCATATAGGAGTTCTACATCTTCTTCTATACAGTGCTTCATAAGGAGCCATCTGAATGCTCAGGTGGTACCAATTATTATGAGCAAATTCGATTAATGGAAAATGCTCATCCTAAGCACCTTTGAAGTCCATCACACATTCCCTAAGTATTTCTTAAAGGGAGATTGACCATCTGTTTGGGGATGGAAAGCAATGCTAAAATTTAACTTGGTCCCTAGAGTTTCTTGCATGCTTTCCCAAAATCTCAAAATAAACTAAGATCTCTGTCAGAAACTATGGAATTTGGAATCCCTTGTAGTCTCACTATCTCATCAATGTACTTCTTTGCTAGTACATGTAGAGAATCAGTCTATTTAATTGTTAGAAAATGGTCTACAATAACCTATATGGCATCATGCTTCCTACTAGTCTTAGGCAAATCAAAAAATCCATGGTTATCTTTTGTCACTTCCAATCAGGAATGGACAATGGCCTTAACTTACTGACACACCAGACACTTGCTTGCATATTTTGCTACATCCTTCTTCATACTTTTCCACCAGAAATGCTCTTTCAAATCTCTGTACATTCTGATGCTACCTAAGGCACATGGCATAAGGCGCATTATGTGCCTCATCGAGTATCTCATCCTTTATCTCTTTGAAATTCTAAATATAAAGTCTATTGCCTATACACATAAGTCCATCATCCCTCACTTCCACTTCAGATTGCTTTCCATTATTAATTTCTTCTCAGAGTTTGTTTAAATTTGCATCTTGTTTTTGTAACTCCTTAACTTTCTCTCTGAGTATCGGTCTCACTCTAAAATTAGCAATAATGCAATTAGGTTCCACCTGTTTCAAGCTTATTTTGAGCTTAGTCATCTCTTTCAATATTGGTAGATAAATAATATAAGCATTGGCTATGGAGGATTTCCTACTCAAGGCATCGACCATTACATTTGCCTTGCCTAGATGGTATTCAATCAACAAGTCATCTTCTCTATGTCAAATTCAACTCTTTTTGGCTCAATAAGTATTTAAGACTTTTATGATCTGTAAAAATCCTCATCTGAACTCCATACAGATAATGCCTTCAAAATTTAAGGCAAAAACTATTGCTGCTAATTCTAAATCGTGGGTCGGCTAATTCAATTCATAAGGCTTTAATTGCCGCGAGGCATTAGTTATTACCTTGTCTCCTTGCATCAACACACAGCCTAAACCCTTTCTTGAAGCATCACTATGAACTGTATAACCCTCATCTCCCAACACTTGTCAGTCTGTGCTTAAGCTCCTCAAAGCTCTTATGATGTTCATACTCCAGATAAACTTCTGATTTTTCCTTAATAACTTGGTCATTAGAGTAGTTATCATGGAGAATCCTTCAACAAACCTCCTATAATATCCTGCCAGACCCAGAAAGCTTCTCAATTCGAACACTGTCTTTGGTGCATGCCATTTCACCACTACTTCAATTTTTCTTGGATCGACATGTACCCTATCCTTAGAAATTACGTATCCAAGGAATACCACCTTATGAAGCCAAATTTCACACTTACTGAATTTGGTATAAAGCTTCTTCTCCTTTAGTGTTTGCAATGCTATCATAAGATGTTTTTTGTGTCCTCTTTGCTCTTGGAATAAACCATAATTTCATCTATAAATACTATGAAAAATTGGTCCAGATATTCCTTAAAGACTCTATTCATAAGATCCACGAACGCAGCTAGAGCATTGTTCAATCCAAATGGCATGACCAGGAACTCATAATGCCTATAACATGTCCCAAAGGTTGTCTTGTGTACATCAGATTCCCTGATTCCGAGCTGATGATAGCCTAACTTGAGATCAATTTTGGATAAGACCTTTGCTTCTTGTAGCTGGTCTAATAGATTATCGATACGTGGTAGAGGATACTTGTTCTTAATGGTCACCTTATTGAGCCACCGGTAATCAATACAGATGCGCCATGTTCCATCCTTCTTTTTAATAAACAAAACAGATGCTCCCCATGGCGATGAACTTGGCCTTACATACCCCTTCTCTGATAGCTCTCCCAACAGTTCCTTAAGCTCCTTCAGCTCAACTAGAGCCATTCTATACAGTGGTATGGAAATGGGTATGGTACCTATCATTAGATCAATGACAAATTTGACTTCCCTTATTGGTGGCGAACTAGGTAAATCTTCTGGAAACACATCTGAAATTTCCCTCACAATCAGAAAATATTCTAACTTTCCTTTGCTCACCTTGGTGTCACATCGTGTCCCAAGAAGGCTTCACACTCTTTTCTCATCATCCTATCAACTAGCAAAGCTGAAATAATTCTTGGTGATGGTGTTTTTCTGTCTCCCTTAAAAGTCACCTTCTCACCCTTATCAAGATCAAATTTTACCTTTTTGATAATACAGTCTAACTTAGCATGATATTTCTCTAAGGTTTCCATTCTAAGTATCACATCTAGGCCCTTTTAATCTAAAGGCATGAAGTCCACTACCAGTCTAGCACCATCAATAAAGAGTTCATAGTCTCTATATGCTTGAGTTATTATCACATTCCTTCCTATAAGATTACTAACAATCAATGGACTATCCAATGGAACCAAATTAACACCATGTAATGTCATGCATGTAGAAAAAAAATGTGTGGAGTCAGAATCAATCAATAAATATACTTATAAATCAAATAACTGAGTCATACCTATAACAACTTCAGGTGGGGCTATAGCTTCATCTCTTGTCATGGCAAACACCCTTGTCTGTGCCTGACCCCTTGGCCTTCTTAGATAAATAACCTTCTTTGCCGCTTTAGAGTTTCCCACCTCAGTGGCTGGTCTAGTTCCTACTGTTTCAGCTCTTTTTGGACTTGCATCTGCGACCCATCTTGCCTTGGTGCTTGGGGACATTCCCTAACCATATGTCCCTTCTCTCTGTATTGGAAACAAAACCCAAGTAACTTGAAGCACTCTCCTCTGTGAAACTTCCGACAATGCTCATGTTGGGGTTCATATACCTACTCCTATCCATCCTTCTATTGCCTCCTACAGTTGAGGCTTGCATTGAAGCTACCTTGACATGCTTGTTCTTAGCAGAGCCACTACTTCCCACTTCACTCTGCGAGTGGAAAGTCCTCATACTCATCTAATACATATGGGCACTCATTCCCTTCTTGGAAGACTGTTCCTGGTTTTTCCTCTTCCTTTTTACTTCATACTTTATGTTCTCCAATTTCTCAACTTAGAGTGCAGTATTTACCAACAGGTGGTCGTCGCAAAAATTATGGATCAATCCTTTCTTCTTAATCCCCAAATGAAGTCCTCCCTCAAACTTATGACAATTATCCTCCTCATTCTCAATAATGTTGGCTACATACCTTGAAACCTAGGTGAACTTCAACGCATATTCACTCACACTCATGCCCCTTTGTGTGAGATTTAGGAATTCTCTTACCTTCTTTTGGACATAGACTTTATAGAAGTATTTCTTCCTAAAGGCTTCCAGAAAATTTCTCGATGACACCACTAGTGGTATGACCTGACTATAGGGCACTAATTCCCACTAATGAAGTGCATCCCCTTACAGCAAGCTCACTGCATAATCCAATTTATCCTCATCGGAGCACTTCATCTAAAACAGAACACTCTCTGTCCTTGTCAACCATGCTTCAGCCTCTTTGGGATTTATAGTCCCATTAAAGTCTATAGCCCCATACTTTCAAAGCTTATCATATTACCTGCTCCTCTCCACTGGAGCTTACACTAGAACTTGTGGCACTTGGCCCACAGCATGCGTGAAAGCCTGAGCAAAAGGCTTGAAGGAATCGTGGATCCATAGGGTTTACTTGGGGCATAGGAGGAGGAGGCAATGACACTTCATATTGCACACTAGGTGCCTCAGAATCATGAGCAGAATGTGTTCTTGCATCTTGTGGGACATGAGATTCATCCGTACTTCCTTGGCGAGAGCAAGAGCGAGAGTGAGATCGAGTCATATCTCCTTGAGTTCTCCTTTGAGGCGGCATACTCACTCCTTCAATTTAAAAATATTTAAAATGTTTAGTTCACGTTTCATATCAGGTCTAAACCTTGCATTTGTGTATGTAAAACCTTCTTAAACCATGCTTCGTGTAAAACAATTTCAAATCATGTGAAACAATACAAAAACAATTAATGTTGTTCATTTAAATCAATGCATGTTCATTTCATGCCTAGGATACTCCTAAACCTAGTTGCTTTGATGCCAAAAACTATTAGGCCCCGTTTCCAGAGTCTAACTCGTGAGTCAAACGTGAGCGTATCACTCTTGTAGGATTCTTTTAATGGAACCTCATTAGCCATCATAGGTTTATCTTCATTCTCATAACATCCCAAAATTTCATAATTGAACACTTACAATCCATTCTCATGTTTATATCCCCAATCATCACCCTAAAATATCACTCATTTTTTGTTGGCCTCTGGAATTTTTTCATTAAATTAAGCATAAAAGTTTATGGAAAAAATGCATAAGAATGAATTGAGGGCTTATTTGGCATGTAACTTGAGTACCAAAAGAGCCTAAGCTTATAAGGAAGGG
>JAOSBO010214189.1:0-15889 GCA_027563915.1 Erythroxylum rotundifolium | reverse complement strand
TGCATGATTATGTGGGTTTGTGGTGGTCCCCTAAGTTAAGTCAAGTGCACTTTGACAAAAGGCTTCTCCTGCCTACCTGCTAGTGGCACGGAGCTCCTTCATGGACTCCCATAAGTTCACAGCTACGCAAGACCATTAAGCGGAATTGTGATAGTACGTTATGTTCACGGCTACACAGGACCCTTAAGGGAAATGTGTAGTACGTTCTATTTCGGATCCACCCAAACCATTCTAATGTGCTTATGTGCTTTTGAAATGTTAGCAATTTTGATGCATACATGATTTATAATTGCTCATGAACTCTTTGATAAAATGAGAATTTTGAGAAATAAGTGTTTGGTGATTTTATATGCAAAATTATTATGGTTTTCAAAATGTACAATGGCAATGAGTTTTGAAAATGGTTTTTGCTTATTTCTTGATTATAAAATTGTTATCCACGAGCTTCAAACTCACCCCCATTCTCCTCTTCCCCCCTTTCAGGTGATGAGCAAGAGATCGAGTAAGTTAAGAGTCAAGGTATTACTCCAATTTGCATATTTTGTTTTGATTGTTTTGAAGTTAGATTATGTAAAACAATGCTTTAGTCACATTTTTAAGGGATTATAGTTTTTATAAACTTCGTATTTTGGATTATGATGTGAGGGGGCTCGAAATGCCGACTAAAGCATTATAAAACTCTTACTTTTGATATTAATGAAATATACATTAGTTTTGTATATGATTTTTATTATGTTTTTGCGAAGTATTCAATTTTAGAAATGAGATTAAGATTTTGAGAAACTGGTTAGGGATTGATTCTTATCCATTTTGTCTTGGGTTGAAATGATGAATGTGATTGAAAGAATTTAAGTTTGCATTTTAGTAAGATAGGTAGCTTTTGGTTTTGGATTTCTGCTTTAGAGGTTTTCATCATGGCGAATCCAAGAGTTCACCATGGCATAAATCACGCGGCAAGGGTTATGCTTTTCGCCGCGGTGAAATCGACCAGCATAAATTTGCCGATTTCACCACGGTGAAGATTCATTACACTGCGGTGATGCCTGGCTTTGCTTCCGAAAGATTTTTCTTTCAAATTTCCAAATTCTAACCCCTCTTTCATGCTCAGGCTTCATGATCTCACAACTGATGTTGCACTCCAAAAACGGGGTCTAACATTTAACCCTTCGATTAAGTTAACGAATGTCCTTATTTGATTTTCATACATGGAATCCATTTTGGACTTCATAGCTTGAAACCATTTTTTAGCTTCTAATCTCTTCAGAGCTTCTTCATAGGTTGTAAGCTCATCATCCTCTATAAGCAATACGTCATTTTGCTCACCTACGAGAAATCCATATCTCTCTGGAACATTGCACATCCTACTTGACCTATGATTATTTTATGAGGTTCAATTGTTGTCTCATCTTTGTGGAAAAAAATTTTGGATTTAAGTAGTTGAGTTGTGATTATTTGAGCATCATAAACTTCATCATGTTCAACTTTGCTCCCACTGTCTCCTTTTAGAAGAAACTCTTTCTCTAAAAAGACAACATGCTTCGAGACAAAAACCTTTTGCTCTAAGGCATTATAGAATTGATATCTAATTGTTTTCTTAGGATATCATATAAATAGACATTTATCAGATTTCGCTTCAAGCTTATCTGATTTAACTCGCTTCATATAAGCTAGACATGCCCATACTTTCATATAAGAAAGTTAGGGCCATTTGTTAGTCCATATCTCATATGGAGTAACTATAACTGCCTTACAAAGGACTCTGTTTGTTATAAAAACAACAGTCTCAAGTGTATAACCCTAAAAGGATTTCGGCAGATCTATTAAGTCCATCATTGACCTCACCTTGTGATTAAACCATTGGTATGATAAGCTCTTAGAGGCTAAATCAAAGTATTCTAAGAATTGCACTATAGGGTGCAACCTCGGGTTGTTCACTTATCTAGAACCTAAACAATTGAATCTAAACTAAACTATATGTCATGCTTTGCAAACTAATTTGGAGAAAAGGGGTTTTTGATTTTTGAGCCGATTAGTAGAACTAATTTAAATGTAAAAAACATGTTTTTGATTTTAGGGATATATAAAACTGAAGGATGAAAAACATAAAAGACTATATAATGATAAAGTCCCTTTCAAAGTAAGTTTTTTCCATCATTGTTCGAAATTGATTAAAAAGAGAGTAGAAACCACTAAGATTCAAAAAATGTGAACCTTGAAAGACTTTTCAAGTCTAAGATATTAACCAATGATACTCCATTTTTTTAAAATCCTGTTAAGTGCTCTTAGTGTGTTTAGTAGGATTAGCCAATGCAATCAGTCAAATGAAATCTAAAATCATCTTAACATCAAACACAACCATGCAAGACAACAGACAATCAAAAAGAATTCACAGAGACACATATGAAACTTTATACATTTAATCTCAAATTTCTACATAAACCAATCCATCCAACACATAATAAATATCCAACACTTGATTATAACTGTAATCAAATAGCTCATCTATAAATCATAAATCCTAGACCTAGGATATATAAACTCATAGCTAAACTATGGATTAAACTACTACCCTTTTTTAGCCTGTTGAAGTCCAGCCATTGTTACACCTTCAAGAGGAAAGAAACACCTAGCCACTCATAGAACCCAGAAACTTCACAACTTGGAATGCATCTGAATCATCCATGGTGGAGGTTTAACAGTGGAAGAAAACTATGGAGGAGGTAAGAGTGTTCTGCAGAGAAAATGATGAAGGAGAGTGTGTAGAATGTATTATACCACCTCCTACCTCCTACTTATCCTGAAATAGGGTTTTTTAATGATATTCGGGTTGGGTTATAAGCATGAGTAAGTGGAGTTTCCAAAAATGATTCGAGTTTCAAGTTGCTGTTTCAAAGTTTTCACTGCAGCGAACTGAGGAGTTCCCCACGGCCAAATTTTCCCGAAAGGTCTGAACTATTGATTTGAAGGCTTTGCTAAGAAGTAGAGCCAAGAGTGAAGACGAAGAAATTGTTGAGCCATAAAATCAAGGAAGAAGACCCTTCAGGACAAGTTGGCCATGACTAACTTCTCACTTTGCTGCAGTAGAACATGTGAATCAATAGCCCAAAACCTTTCGGGAAAATTTGGCTACGGTGAACGCAATACTTTGCCATGGTGAACTTAATACTTTGCCATTACAAAAGCTTCAAATAAATAGCTCAGAACTTTTGGGAGAATTTGGTGGCAAACCTTTAAATAAATTGCTCAGATCTTTCAGGAAAATTTGGCGGCAAAGTAAGAAGTTTGCCGCGGGCAAATTTTCTTGAAAGTTTTTCGGCTATTGATTCACATGTTTTGCCATGGCAAGTTGAGAAGTTCGTTGTGGCCAACTTGTCCCGAATGGTCTTCTTCCTTGATTTTATGGCTCAGCAATTTCTTGGTCTTCACTCTTAGCTCTACTTCTTGGGTGTCCTGCGATGAAAAACAATAGTTTGCAATATCAATTGTTCTACAAATCAAGTGAGAGCAATTACTAATTAATTATGAATATTTTACCGTTAAACTATTTTAATTAAAAATAAGCACTCTTGAAATAAATTAAGCACAGTATCCAATAAAAAGAGCCCAAAAGTACAACAAAAACTATAAAAATACCACCGAATAATATAAGAAACTTCAATTAAATTCCCCCACACTTAGGCCTTTGTACTCCTAGACAAATCTCATCAAAGTCAAAGGAATACCAGTGCAAAAGGAAATACTGACCATACTTAAAAATGAGAGTAGAAAATTAATAAAACCATTTTCTCATTAACCAACTAAAGCAGGTTGAAAAAACGTCAAGAAGATCGATACCATAAGTATTTAAGCCGAGAGATTGAGAGAAAGAGACTTATATCAGGGAAAACTTTTAGCTCTCAACTCACTTATCTTAGGGTAATTTTCGCTCTAAAATCTGCTTAATTTATTCTCTACCATAAGCTTGTGATAGTTCTACCTCTCCACCACAAGAACTATAATTTTCTAAATAAGGACTTTCAGTGTTGTAATGATGAATGAAGTTAAAGTGAGATGGATGAAATAAAAGAAACAAAATGAGTGACATGCATCACAATTATATATCATGAACTGAGTGTCAGCTATTCCAAAGAAAAGATTCAAAATTCTAAGATAACAATTTTTTTTCATACTATACTGCAAAACAATTGTAAAGGACAAATATCATAATCAGACTCAAACCAAGTTCCTCAAATGTTAAAAGGAACTACTTAGAAACTTAAAACCAGTGTAATTGAAGTACCAAAGTTCTCACTGTTTATTCTTTTCTAAACTATGGTAGTAACACACCATCACACTGGTCTAGTAAGAGACACTGCTTTTGCTTTTGCTTGCCTTTTTTATTTTTTATTTTTCCTTCTTCAACACATGAAGTCTAATCTCAAACACTCAAGCTAAGAAAATTATAAATAAAATATTTACATCATTTTATAAAAGTGTGCGTGCACTCGAAAAGATGGCTCAAGGGGGCTAGCAACAGTAAAGTGTATAGGGTTTGAGTTTGGGTAAGAAAGGTTTTGCAATGAATGCCTTTGTCATTTTCGCAAAATTTAGTTCATCAAGCCTTGATTAAGAATTAAAACAAGTTCTAGAGAGATGTAAAATTAAGCAGATACACACAAATGAAAGAATTCAAGCCCAAATATCCTTCTAACAAGGTTAGTGTCTCAATTAAGTAATCTCTAGGTTTAAAAACGCACACTGCACCTTCTTAACGTACCCTCACTTGCTTCTTATTGAAAACATAAAAAATGGAATTAGTCAAAATTCAACTAACATTTAAAAGCATGGATAGTTTTCCAAAAGCATATGTAAAACTTTGAATTTTTCAAAACTTTTCAATCATAGAAGTATTAAGAACTTGGTGTGAGAGCATTGTTTAAGTGGTGGCCGCGGCAAAGTTTGTCTGAGAAAATTTTCGCCACAGCGAAAAAAGTTTACGTGTTGGCCGTAGCAAAATGATGAGTTGGAAAATTTTCACCCCAGTGAAAGCTGGTAGAAACTTGGAGAAAATAGAAAAAATGCATGCAATTACAAATTCACCTCAAGGATCACTTTCAAAACTTAAAAGATAACACACAAATGACAATTATGTGGCCTAAATGTTGCATGAATAAACTATTTGGCTTTCTCCCCCACATTTAGTAACAATATTGTCCACAAGATTGAAAGAATTAAAGCACAATCATCTAGAGTAGATGATAAATAGTAGATAAATGGATTTACAAAATCTTAATAGCCAATGAGATAGATACAACATTCAACAAAAGGCATATCAACCAAGAAAAAGATATCAGAAAAATTAACTAGTATCTAGTGAAACTCAAGACTAAAAACATAAAAAACGCAAAGATAAAATAACTAAACTAAATACAAATGACCCAAGATTGATCTCCAGGGGAATCACCTGCGGACCTAGACTGTCCAGATCCAGATGGACCTGCTGTAGATGTTCCCTCCCCAAATGTGTCAGCGTTGCGTAATGGATCATGCTCATCAGAGAGTAGTTGGAATTGTAGGCGTTCAGCAAGCAAAGCTTCTATGCAGTGACAATAATGCATGTCCCGATCATATATGGCCTCCCGAGGCATCTAGTGTTGGATCTCACCTAAGAGAGTGCGACAAAGTTGGTCAAGATCAGCAAAAAGTCCATCAAGCCTAGTAGCAAGGGTTGCTAATGTGACAGGTACAAGGACTTCCGAAGCTAGCTGGTTTTGTTCAGTAGGTGCATCAGGTGCAGAGGTTGTACCAATATCAGATACAAGGATGGGATGAGGTGGTGGTGCAAGGGTAGGGTGTTTTAGACGGTCATACCTAAAGAGTGGTGCCGAGTCAAAATAACTATCATTATCAAATTTAATTACATTGTGTGCTCGAAAGATCTCGGAAACAAAGTGAGGGAAGGCTATGGTGTTTGCTAGTTTGGGTGTTTGGACGGAGTCATGGAGGGCGGTGGCAATAGAGTCAGCTATATTTACCAGATGACTAGTCATTAGGAGGTAAATATATAGGGCTTGGCGTTTAGTGACATAGGCGAGGTGAGTGGTGGCAGGAATGTTGTTATCAACCAGGTGCAACCAAGGTCAAGCTTCTGGTCGTAATTCAGAGCATTTAAGGTATAGCTCGATATATCATGGGCAATGCCAGTCAACACCCTCGTGACAGAGGGTGCGACCAACATCGGCCAGAGGATAATTATGGATTAGCTTATCAAAGAGACAGTGGCAACAGAGAGGAAGATGAAAATGGTGGCGGATGTTGGAGGTGATGAATGCATGGGGCTCCCTATTGCCACGAAAGTCAATGGCTAAGCAGTTATGGATCCGAGCATATGTATACAAATATTGAATGAATTTGTCATTGGTTAGGGTATACTCCTTAACTAAGCCAGTTAGTTAGGATGCATGGAGTTGATGAGCAATGTTGGGGGCGAGGGTTAGAGGAAAGAGTGGTTCCTTGATAAGGGGTCGAGCGTCAACTTTTTCGTATAATTCCTCAAACGTAAACTCATTGTCTGATGAGTTAGGTTCACTTGAGGGGCAGGGCTTTTGGTTCGAGTCATTTCCTACAGATGAATAAACTAAATTAAAGAACAAAATAATTTAACCATCACTTTGGCGTACTCCACTTCGTCGTGACGAAATATGCCAGGGAGGACCATATATTGAATTGGTATACCCTAACTAACAAAACCATATAAAATAAAAAATAATGGATGAAGAATAGAAATGAGACACTTACAAAGACGACGAGGAAGCTGCACAAAGAGAATCGAGATTGACGATAAGAAAACAACAAATGTGCTGTGGAATGGCGGAAAGGATTTTACCACGGCGGAAAGGATTTTACCGTGGCATGCTAGGTTAGGAAGAAAATGAAAAACAAACGAGTGGCAATTTAAGAAAATGGTAAGGTGAAAAGAAGAAAAGAATGGGAATAGGAAGTAAATGGTTGAGGGCATATGGGGGTAAAATGGTAATATAATAAATCAAAACTGAAGAAATGAGAGGGTAGCCTACATAAATTCTATATTTGCTGCAGTAAAAGTTTGATTTCACCACGAAAAAAACATCCCGAAAGGGAAAACAGAAGACATAGGAATAAGTCACCCCTGTGACATGAAATGTATGCTGTAGCAAAAATAACCCGAGAGAAAATGAAAAAAAATAGGAGTACGTCACTGTGATGATGTGGAATACACGCCACAGCGAAAATTTCCAGAAAGTAAAAGAAAAAGAGAGACTTTTGCCATGGCAAAACCGTAAGTTAGCTGTGGGAAAAGCAACCCAAACTCAAAGAGGAACAAACAGAAATTTTTTACAAAAAATTGAAATATATGATAAAGTACACAAAACATAGCCCAGATACTTAGAAAAACTTTGCAAGGTATATAATAAGTTTAAGAATGAAAATGTCACACCATCAGTAATATGCAACTTCTCCCAACTTAAAGATATATCAATGTTCCAGAGTGATCAATCACAGCCAAATAAAGACAATAGACAGAACTAAAAGGGGTGTTATTGAATTGAAAATTACTATTAAACTAAAAACTAAGCTACTTTTCCTAGTGTGTTAGTTTGTCCCCACACTTACTCAGCAAACTAATGCACCAAACATGTCATGAACAGTCATAAGGCAAAAGTAAGTAAACTAGTGAAGGAAAGAAACAACCTGAGATTCATGGAGGTTTCTGGTTCTCATGGTAAAGCTTCAAGAGATGTCCATTCATCTTAAGTTTAGCTCTGGTCTCTTCATGTAGAAGCTCCACCTTGTCAAAGTCGTGCACTTTTGTGACTGTGACTGTGTATGGCCTATCCCAATGACTATTAAATTTTCCTTGCTTGAAAGTGAAACGAGCCTTAAACAATAATACTTTATCTCCCTCTTTGAAGTCCTTCCTCAAAATGCCTTTACCGTGCATAAACTTGGTCTTTTCCTTATAGATTCTAGAGTTCTCATATGCTGCTAGCCTCAACTCTTCCAATTCTTGCAATTGCAACTTTCTCTCCATCCCAGCAAATCCTAAGTCCATGTTGCACTGCTTGACTTCCCAATAAGCTTTATGTTCCAACTCCATTGGCAAATGGTAAGCCTTTCCATAAATGACGTGGTATGGAGACATCCCTATTGGTTACTTGTAGGCGATCTGATAAGCCCATATTGCTTCTTCTAAGTGTAAACTCCAATCTTTCTTAGATGGTTTTACAATCTTCTCTAAGAGATGCTTTACCTCCTGACTAGATATCTCAGCCTGACCATTAGTTTAGGGTTAATATGCAGTGGAGACATTATGAGTAACTCCAAATTTCGAAAACAGATTGTCAACTACCCTATTACAGAAATGTGCACCCCTATAACTCACCATAGCCCTTTGAATCCCAAACCTACAGAAATTTATACACTATTTGGGCATCATCTTTCCTAGTAGGCATAACTTCTATCCAGTTTGATACATAATCTACAACTAGAAGGATAGATACAAAACCAAAAGTCAGAGGGAAAGGACCCATGAAGTCAATCCCCCAAACATCAAAGATTTCGCAAAACAGTAATGGTTACTAAGGCATTTTATGTCTTTTACCTAAACCCCCAAAACATTGACACTTGTCAAAAGACTGAAAAAATGTAAATGAATCTTTAAAAAGGGTTTTCTAGTGAAAACCAGAGTCTAGAATTTTTCTAGATGTTCTCCTTGCACTAAAATACCCTCCATAAACTATAGAATGGCAAGCTGAAATAATGGCATCACATTCTTCATTAGGTACACATCTCCTTATAACTTGATCACTACACATTCATTATAGATGAGGAACATCCAAAATGTGATGCCTTACTTCACTCCTGAGCTTTTGTGCCTGTGAATTAGACATAAAATGTGGGGTAAGTCCAGTTATAAGGTAGTTAATGATATGTGCATACCAAGGTTCTTTTAAAAATAAAGCACATAAAACTTCATCAGGAGAAGAATCATAAGTAAGATCGAAAGAGTCTACTCCCTTTGTATATATCCTCTAGTAGCCTATTCAAGTGATCAGCTACATGATTTGCTGCTCCTGGCCAGTCCTTATCTCATTATCGAATTCTTAAAAAGGTAATGCCCATCTTATCAATCTTGGCTAAGATTGTGGTTTCTTGAGAAGGTATCAGATAGCTGCATAATCAGTGAACATAGTGACATGAGAATTTAATAAACAAAGCCTAAACTTTTCTAAAGAAAAAACTACTGCAAACAACTCTTTCTCTGTTGTTGTGTAGTTGATTTGAGCTGCTCCCAGTGTTTTTGAGGCATAGGCAATTGCTCTTGATATTTTATCCTCCCTTTGGCTCAACATAGCTCCTACAGCACAATTAGAAGCATCACATGAAAGCTCAAAAGGTAAGTTCCAATCAGGGGCAACCAGGATAGGAGGAGAAATAAGTTATGACTTTAACTTATCAAAAGCATTCCTACATGAATCATCAAAGTCAAAATTTATATCTTTTTGTAAAAGCCTTGAAAGAGGTAATGCAATCTTGCTAAAATCTTTTATAAAATGCCTATAGAATCCGACATGACCCAAAAATGATCTTATATCTTTAACATAAACAAGATAAGGCAACGAAGATATTACCTCAATCTTAGCTTTATCAACTTCAATTCCCTTGCTAGAAATCAAATGACCTAGCACTATACCCTCATTAACCATGAAGTGACATTTTTCAAAGTTCAAAATCAAAATTTTCTCAATGCATCGTTTCAAAATTTTTTCAAGATTAGTAAGGCAATTATCAAAAGAACCACCATACATAGTGAAATCATCCAATTATCAAAAGAACCACCATACATAGTGAAATCATCCATAAAGACTCCCATGCATTCTTCTAAAAATTAATAGAAAATAGCTATCATACAATGGTGGAAAGTCCACGGGGTGTTGCATAATCCAAAAGGCATCCTACGATAAGTGAAGGTACCAAAAGGACATGTAAAAGTGGTTTTATCTTAGTCCTCTGGGGAAATAGTTCTTGAGAGTACCCAGAGAAACCATCCAGAAAATAGTAGTGGGATTTTCCTACAAGTCACTCTAGCATCTAGTTAGTAAAGGGAAGGGGGAAATGATCTTTTCGTGTGGCATCATTTAATGTCCTATAGTTTATGCACACACACCAGGAATTTTGCACTCTTATAGGAATAAGCTCATCCCTATCATTTTTAACCACAGTGACCCCACTCTTTCTAGACATTACATGGATTAGACTAACCTACTCACTATTAGATATAGGATAAATGATCCTAGCACTCAAAAGTTTGGTTATTTCTTTATGAACCACATCTAAGATAAGTGGGTTTAATCTCCTTTGGGGTTGTCTAACTAACCTTGGAACCCTGGCTCTGTAGAATCCTATGTGTGCAAGTAGCGGGACTAATCCCAGGTATGTCTGCTAAATTCCACCCTATAACCCTATTAAGCTCTCTCAAAACATTAAGGAGTCTGTCTTCCTTACCACTAGACAGGGAATTGGAAATTATAACAGGTAATCACTTATTTGTCTCAAGGAAAGCATATTTTAAAGTAGGGGGGAGGGGTTTCAATTCAATTGCAGGTGGATGCACATCAGAAGGTATTAATTCATGAAGTTCAAGAGAGAATAGTTTTCTTCCTTGATTTTCAACCAATGCTGAGCGAGGTTCCATGCGGTTACCATTACCCTAAGATTCTTGTTGTAATGAAATCACTTCATCAATTTTCACGTCGAAGTGACCCTCCATGATGCCAAAATCACTTGAAACATTCAATGAAAGCCATTCCCAAAGGAGGTCATCACTGACAGTAGAATCAAGTGAACATAATTTAGAATCAAAGGGACCCTGTTGCAATTCTAATTCAGAGCAAGCATCATCAACAACAATATCAATCATGTTAACAACCAAAAGTGAGTAATCTTCATATGGATGTTTCATTGTTTCATATATGTTAAAACAAACTTTTTGATCACCTACTTTCATTGTGATAGTGCCTTCTTTCATACTAATCATGGCATTAGCAGTCCTTAAGAAAAGTCTACCAAGAATCATTGTGGTGTCATGTTCAAGTTTAGAAGACATGTCAAGCATATAAAAATAAGAAGGAAAAACTAAACCTTTAACCTAGACCAAAATATCCTCTATAATGCCCTCAGGACATCTAATAGACCTATCAGCCAATTGGAGTACTACCGTGGTAGACTTAAGAGTTTTGACTCCCAATGAAGTGTAGACCGACTTAGGCATTACATTAATAGCTACACCTAGATCTAACAAAGTTCCCCCTATAGTTACTACCTAAGGTACAATGGATGGTAAAAGATCTAGGATCTTGGCATTTCATAGGAATTTGAGGTTTAAAAAAAGCAGACACATTTAAGCTTACTTGGACTCTCTCATTTGGCCTAAACTTCCTTTTATCTGTACACAAGTCTTTAAGGTATTTGGCATAAGTAGGAACCCATTTCACAAGATCAAGCAAAGGAATATTGACTTCCACTCTACTAAACAAATCAATAATATCCTTTTCATCCTTAGTGTCATCCATTTTTTTGCTCATCAAATAAGAATTAGGAAAAGGAAGGTCCTTGAGATTTACCTCCTTACCATTGGCTTTGTTGGCTCTATGCTTGTTTGGCTCATCTTACTCCCTTGCTGTGGCTTGTTCACTGTTGCTCTTAAGATTTATTCCTTTTCTATTCAAAGTTGTGGACTTCTTTTCAACCAATAATGCTCACTATTGCTCTCAAGATTTATTCCTTTTCTATTCAAAGTTGTGGACTTCTTTTCAGCCAATAATGCTCATTGTTGCTCTCAAGATTTATTCCTTTTCTATTCAAAGTTGTGGATTTCTTTTCAGTAAATAATGCTTTCTCTTTAGTGCTTTCAGAATTCTTCGTCTTTTCTGGTGTGGAAGACAACTCATCATATTTAATCTCTTCCCCAACTAGTTCCTCATTAGATTCTCAAAATTTCACTTGCTTTCCACTTCTAAGAGTGATGGAATTCATACCCTTCAGATTTATAACAGTGTTTGATGGAATAGTGCCATTGCTCTTAGCTTGTTGCTCACTCATGTTATTGGATAATTGAGTGAGATAAGAGTTAATATTTTCAGTTTTGTTCTCCCATTCCTTCATTCTTTTCTCTAAAGCATTGAATCTAGTAGCATTCTTAGACGAGTCTTGTTGAATCATAGAGGTTAAAGAATTGAACTGGTTGGCATTAGAAGTCCTCTCGCCTTTCATCAATGCCATCATATTATGTAAGAGTTCATTGTTGTCTTCCTTTTGTGGAATAATCAAAGCTTTCTATTGGTTAGGGAACTGGTTAGTAGATGGACTAGCCCCTCCACCTCTTTGGAATTTGTTTGAAGGTCCACTCTCGGCATTTCTCCAATAAAATCGAGGGTTTGCTTTTCATCCTTGTTATATGTATTAGAGTAAGGATCCCACTTCTGATTTGGCCTACCTTGATAAATAATAGATACCTCTTCATATCGATTAGGGCAGACACTACCAATATGCATCATAGACCCAGAAGTTTCACAACTTAGTGCAGTGATATCCATAGGGGTTTGTGGATAATGCACACTTATATTTTTCAACTCCGTAGTAATGAGGGCTGGCTGAGTAGTCATTTTATTTTCCAAAGAGTCTATCTTAGACTCAAGACTTTCCATTTTTCTAGAGTTTACTTTTGAAGCTCCTAACTCATGTATGCCTTTATTGTCTCTTGCACTATGCTATTAGTGATTCAAAGCCATCTTCTTAATCATATCCCAAGCCTCTTCATTGGTGAGGTCTATCAGTGAACCTCCAAAAGCTGCGTTTAACATACCCTTGTTTTGATCGTTCAGCCCATCATAAAAATATTGCACCAATAGCTCATCTGGTATTTGATGGTAAGGGCATCATGACAATAGAACTTGAAAACGGTTCTAATAATCGTAGAGAGGCCCATCAAAGTCTTATTGAGCTGAGTAGATTTCCTTTCTTATTGATGAAGTTCTGGAAGTAGGAAAGTACTTCTCCATGAATGCCTTCCTTAAATTTCCCCAGCTATGATAGGCATTTGCCACATGTCTCCGAAGACTCATGTATCACTCCCTTGCTTTACCCTCCAATGATAAATGAAAAACTTCCCACAACACTTGATCTAAAGAATCGCCCACCGATTTCATGCCCTGGTAAATCATAGACAGCTATTGTAGGTGAATGTAAGGATCTTCTCCTTTTAAACCATTAAATTTAGGAAGGGAATTAATAAGTAATCCTTTTATCTTAAAATTCACATCAAAAATAGGGCAAGCAGTAGTAAAAGGATCATAATTCACATCAGTGGTTGTAGCTTCCCTAATGGTCCTCCTTTTAAGGTTGCCATTATTCTCACCAATTCTCTCCTAACCTTCATTACCTCCATTATCGTCGTTTCTAGGTTGGTTGACAACAAAGTTTTGGTATTGCAGATTAATTGGGTTTTTAGCCATTCTCTCTCTTTTTAATGATTCACTCTCACTGCTTGACAGGCTAGACTTTACTACCTTGCTTGTCCCTTCTACTCTCTTTTCCTTACTAACTTTTCTCAGGCTTTTCTCAATTTTAGGGTCTAAGGGTAGGAGTGTGGTTTTACGGGGCATGCAAAGGAATAATTTAGAAGAAATTAAAAATGAGCAAAATTGGCTTGGAAATTCACAAAGTGAAGTAAAAAGATGAGATCTGATCGATGCAAGTGTGTGTGGTGTGAAAGTATAAATGCACAAGTAAAGAAAGCTTTAGAGCTATGCATAAAGGTTGGCTATGGCGAAGTCGGTAGTTCGTCAAAGTGTAAATTTCCTAAAAGGAATCCTTATAATATCCTACAAGTTGGCCACGACGAACTTACACCGAATGCAGCAAATAGAAATCTGAACTTTGTAGAGGTAAAATGAAAACCTATACTATTATACCGAATGTAGCAAACTATTTGTTTGTATTTGCAAAAATTCAGATGCTAAACAAAATGAAAACCTATACTATTAACAGGTGTGCAACTAAACTATCTAGAATACAACTGAAAGACTCTTAACTATCCTTAGCAGCAATTATGATAGAAGTTAACTTAGAAAACCAATTGCTTGGTTCCCCGGCAACGTCATCATTTGATTAAACCTTTGGTACGATAAGCTCTTGGACGCTAAATCAAAGTATTTCAAGAATTACACTATAGGGTGCAACCTCAGGTCATTCACTTAACCGAAACCTAAATAATTGAATCTAAATTAACCTATATGTCATGCTATACAAACTAATTCGAAGAAAAGGGGGATTTTTGAGTTAATTGGTAAAACTAATTTTAATGTAAAAATGAATATTTTCGAATTTTAAGGATATATAATACTGAAGGATGAAAAACACAAAAGACTATACAATGATCAAGTCCCTTTGAAAGTGAGTTTTCACCATCATTGTTTGAAATTGATTAAAGAGAGAGTAGAAACCACTAAGCTTAAAAAATCTAAACCTTGAAAGACTTTTCAAGTCCAAGATCTTAATTAATGAGACTCCATTTTTTTTTTAAATCCCATTAAGTGCTCTTAGTGTGTATAGTAGGATTGGCCAATGCAATCGGCCAAATGAAATCTAAAATCATCTCAACATCAAACACAACCATGCAAGATAATAGAGAGTAAAAAAGATTTCAAATAGACATTATGAAACTTCATACATTTAATCTCAAAGTTCTACATAATCCAATCCATCCAACACATAATGAATATCCAACACTTGATTAAAACTATAATCAAATAGCTCATCTACAAATTATAAATCCTAGACCTAGGATATATAACCTCGTAGCTGAACTATGGATTAAACTACTCCCCTTTTTCAGCCTATTGAACTCCAACCATTGCTGAACCTTTAAGAGGAAAGAAATGCCTAGCCATTCATAGAACCCAGAAACTTCACAATTTGGAATGCTTCTGAATCACCCATGGTGGAGGTTTAACAGTGGAAGAAAACTATAGAGGAGGTAAAAGTGTTCTGCAAAGAAAATGATGAAGGACAGTGGGTAGAATGTGTTTTGTTGCCTCCTACCTCCTACCTATCCCAAAAGAAGGCTTTTTAATGATACTTGGGTCAAGTCATAAGCATAGGTAAGTGGAGTTTCCAAAAATGATTCGGGTTTCAGGTTGTCGTTTCGAAGTTTCCACCGCAGTCAAGTGAGGAATTCGCCGCGGCCAAATTTTCTAAAAGGTCTGAGCTATTGATTTGAAGGTTTCATTATGGCAAAGTATTGAGTTCACCATGGCCAAATTTTCCCGAAAGGTTTTGGGCTGTTGATTCACATGTTTCGTCACGACAAAGTGAGAAGTTTACCGCAACTAACTTGTCCCGAAATGTCATCTTCCTTGATTTTATGGCTCAGTTGTAACACCCCACTCTTGCAAGACCCGAACCCGACATCGATGGTGATATCTGAGTCCGTACCTCGCAAAGGTGGTGTGCTAAAACACTAAAATAATCAAAAGTCGGTATGAGTAAATTTTTTTTTCAAATCGCAAATCTGGGCCTATTTTTATTCAGAAACATTTTCACTTACAAGGAAAAATGTCAATTAGCCCAATCAAAAAATAAAACATATTACACTTTGATCAAGCTCTTTTACAAAACCCAAATACACAAAATACAATATGTTGTAGAAAATACAATTCAGTGCGAAAACAAAGAGACACAATGCAAACACAAACTGATCCCGACCTCTTCTTTCACTCACATGCTATAGATACACTCCCACTGCCTAACGGGGTATTCTTCTAAGTCCTGAAAAATAATTGCAAATTTTGGGTGAGTTTTGCGAACTCAA
>JAOSBO010214172.1:0-15896 GCA_027563915.1 Erythroxylum rotundifolium | reverse complement strand
TTTATCTGCTTCCTTAGCCTCTTCAGGCTCTAGCCTTTCTTTCACTCAAAAAGATATTGTTTGAGCTTCCACACTCATGTTACAGATGTATTTGCTCTATTTCTTTCTTTCTTTTCTCTAAGAATATTTTTCACAGCATGAGCACTTGAGCATAGAATTTCTCTAGGTATTTTTGTACATTCAGAATTTTTATTGAAGTCTACAACTATATCTAATATTTATAACCTAAATCTCTAATGGTCTTCTTGAGAAATCTACTTGTAGAGTCTTCTAAAGTCTGTTATTACTTGAGTCCTGTAACCAACTCCAACTAACTGATGTTCTAGCACATTCTTCAATTACATCGACTTGCTTAGATTCGTATGCTTCATCTGGTGTCTTAGACTTGATCAATTTTTCTGAACCATCTTAGATGCTTTGTCTTATTCTGCTTTTACTTAAGTATCGTCTTGACTTGATGATTTGTGCCACTTATATTTATTTGCACACTTAAAAAATTCATCAAAATAATTCACACACTTCTATTATTATTATTATTTGACTTTCATCAAAATCAATAGAAGAAGTGAAGCCTTTTTGACTTAACAATCTCCCCCTTATTGATGATAACAAATGATCATAATATTAGAAGATAAAAATAATATTCAGATGAACAAATAATTATCCAAAAATTTTCTAATTTCTAATTCTCCTTTCTACTACTCTCCCCCTATTTGTTATTAATCAAAAAGATAGTTTATTTTAGACGCTTCAAAATTTTAGAAAACATTTGTTAAAGATTAGTGCGGATCGTCTTGAGGTCTTCTTCTACAAAAACAGGTAAAAGTGCTAATTCCTTATGAAGATCATCCACTGCATCACCTAGTTCATCATCTCTAGTATTAATTTCCTCTATGTTTTTAGCTAAGACTTCTTGAACTTTTGATTACTTGTGACTAGCTTTAGTCCATTCAATGAAATTTTTTAAAAGCTACGAATTGACGGTGGCGTCTGGTAGCATTTCACTAATTGGATGAATATGTTCAAAGGTAGATGGTTTTCTAGGTGAATCATCTAATTCTATAATTTTAATTATGATTATTTTGAAAGTTTGTTTTTCATCAGGGATGTCAAGATCACCAGGTCTGGGTAATTTATAAATCAGTTGCCTTAGAAGGTGTAAAATAGTTTTAACTGAAGGAATGAAACCTAAGGGTTTGAAATGAATGAGCAAATGCACAAAGGTTTCTAAGTTAAGATTGATACCTTCAACTGTGATACATTCATACCTTCCCTCTAATATTGTGCCAACTACCTTAAAGCTTTCGTCTGTAATAGATGCTCTAAAATTACTTCCTGATTCCCTTGATATATCATGTGATACATAGACACTTAAAGCTTGAGCTGTATGACAGACATCATCTATGTTCTTTACTGCCGCTTGAATTTCTTCTTCTGTGAGACCAACTTCTCGCTTTTTAGGAAACTTCTTCCTCTTCCCTTTTCCTTTGCTGACTACTGGTGCTGGACTTCTAAGTTGTACATCTGGTATAATCTTGATTATCGTTTTTCTTGTCACTGGATAGATTGTATAAGGATCTTTCATAATCTTCAATGGATATGGTTCTGCCTTTTAGTCTCATAGAATACTGTATAGTCTTCGTTCTTCAGGACTTAGAAGATGTATCGTCTGATCATTTACTGTTATAGGTTCATCTTGAACCTTAACTTTCTGTTTAAAAGGTTCTCTGATGATAATTGAACCTTTGTTACGATCAGGTGTTGGTTCTTCTATGACCTTCATCTTCAAATCTTCCTTCTTTATCGGTTGAGGAGGGTTATAAGTTACTAGCTACTATTCAAATGATGTCTTCATCTTCTTTTCAACAGTCAATGTCTTTTGTGATTGGAGCATCTCAACATTCCTTTTTGAAGACACTTGGTGAGTTGGTTAATGAACCTTACTTTCCTTCTTCTCTGGAATCGTCTTGGCTTGTTTCGACTTATTAGACGATTGTTCAACCTTTACCTTTGCTGATATTTTTTTGGACGATAGAGGTTTTGCTTGTTTTTCAAATGGAACATTTCCTTTCCTTCTTCGTCTTACTGAAAGCTTCCCCTTAGACTGTGCTTTTGGTTTGAAATCTTCATCCGCTTCGGCTTCAGTCTTGATCCCCATTTAGTGAATATTAGAGGAATTGATAACACTCTTAACATCCAGTTTTACTCTATTTCCTTTATCAAGTAGGATTCCAGATGCTTTGAAAAATCTTGTTAACAACATACTGTAAGGCAAAGAACCACTCTTCAAATGATAATCCTCCTTAACCTTTATCATGTACTTCAAATTAAAATAGGAAAGATTTACAGGTTGGTGAGTGAGTAGATGAAACAAACAATGTTCATCATTCATTATCACCACGTTCTTTGATCCTGCTCTCAGTAGGATACAATGGAGAAGAAGTGAGTGAAGAACCTAGCCTTTAAGGGTCGAAGACTTCTACACTCCAGGATTGCTGAATCCATATAGTTGTCGATTGATGTTGGCTTTGTCAATATGACTTTGAGTGATCCAAGTTGTATTATTGAACAATTCTGCTGCTTCATTTGGACACCCAATAGCCTCCACAACGGAATCTTGAGTGATTATTACGAACAACCCATCTACCATCGACACCAAGATGTTGTCTACCACCTTTGCATTCTTCCAGAACTCATATATTTCATTTAGATACACTGGCTCTCAGATATTGAAGAAGTTTTTCCATCCAACTGCTTCAATCTTAGGTTCGATATTCATCCAAGCATTCTTCAAGGAAGTGAAATCGATGAGTCTTCCATAGACAAGAGATTTTGGCATTTTCTAATTTATAAAAGATAAATACTAAAAAAAATGTATTTCGCTTTAAGAAGTGAGGTTAGTATATAGAAAATATTAAGAAAAAGATATGAAATGAAATGAGAAGAGTTTAATGTTTAGAACAGAGCATCGGATCGTCTTTGCTGACAGCACTTTGAATAAGTCAGATTCGAAGTTTTTCATGAAAATTCAAGAGTGTGAAGTGTTGTAGACATTGCTTTTTATATACACTATTGAAAAGTTACCGTTTCTATTTGAAAACTTGCGACTTTTTATCTTCTTCAGGATGAATCATTTAGATCATAGAGTTTTAGATGAATGGTCATTTAACATCACCATATTCAGATTTTGTCTAATTTCCTTGAATTTGTCTTCACTTAAGGGTTTGGTGAAGATATCTACCCATTGTTGATTCGTCTCAACAAATTGTAGTCTATACATAGTCTCTTATAAAATGGTGTCTAACTTCAATATGCTTTGCCCTTGAGTGTTGTATTGGATTCTTTGAGAGATTGATAGCACTTTTGTTGTCACAGAGGATTAGAATCTGGTCTTCTTGGATAAAATAATCCTCTAGCTGATACTTTATCCATAATATTTATGAACAAAAACTTGTAGCTGACATGTATTCAGCTTTTGTAGTAGATAAAGCAATTGAATTTTGCCTCTTGCTTGACCAAGAAATTAGATTATGACCAACAAAGAGACAACCTCCACTTGTACTCTTTCTACCAATACTATCTCCAGCATAATCAGCATTATAGTGACCAATTAACTTGAAATCTTTACCTTTCTCAAACATTAAGCAAAGATCAGTGGAACCTGCCAAGTATCTCAGTATTCTTTTAATAGCAATGTAATGAGATTCTCTAGGATTTGCTTGAATTCTTGCACACAAACAAATATTAAACATTATATCAGGTCTGCTTACAGTTAGGTAAAGCAAAGAACCAATAATTCCTCTAAAAAGAGTTTGATCAATCTTCTTACCAACTTCATATTTAGTTAAGACGATTGAAGGATACATAGGAGTTGACATTGGTTTAACATTTTCCATTTTATATTTGACTAAAAGTTCTTTGATATACTTTTGCTGATGAATAAAAATTCTTTATTCAGTTTGTTTAATTTGTAAACTAAGAAAGAACTTTAATTCACCCATCATACTCATTTCAAATTCACTTTTCATAAGACTTTCAAACTTTGAACATAATTTTTTAGAAGTTGCACCAAAGATGATATCCACTACATATATTTGTACAATGATAAAATCATTTCAAATATTTTTTCAAAATAATTTTTTATCTACTTAACATCTAATAAAGTCATTTTTAATCAAAAATGAACTTAGATTATCATACCATGCATGAAATTCTTGTTTTAATCCATACAAAGCTTTATGAAGTTTATACTCATAATCTAGTTTGTCAATGTCTTCAAAACTAGGGCGTTGTTTTCAATAAACTTCTTTGTCTATAAAACCATTCAAAAATGTACTTTTCACATCCATTTGAAACAGTTTTATGTTATGATGAACAACATATGCAAGCAAGATCCTAATAGCTTCCAGTCTAGCTACAGGAGCATATGCTTCATTATAGTCTATTCTTTCATGTTGATTAGTAGCTCAAGATTATAGCCTTGAGCTACTAATCTAGCTTTGTTACAGGTTACTTTTCCTTATTCATCCAGTTTATTTTTGAATACCCATCTAGTTCCTATAATAAATTTATTGGATGGTTTAAGGATTAGAGATCAAACTTTATTCCTTGTAAATTAACGTAACTCCTCTTACATAGCTAAAATCTAAGCTTCTTCTTGAAGAGCTTCATCAATTTTCTTAGGTTTTAATTCAAAAACAAATGCTATGTTAGCCTCTCTTCTAAACTTAGATATAGTTCACACTCCTCCTTATGTTTATCCTATAATCAAGTTTTCTGGGTAAGAAGATTTATATTTCTAGTCTTTTCTTAAGCTAATATTTTCAGAATTATCTATTACTTTATTAGATGGATCTTCTGGTGATGAATCATCTAGGTTATTAACTAAGGGAACAGATAGAGTTTCATCATCAGAATCATCTCTTTTATCTATATGAGAATCATCATTAAATTTTACATTCATAGATTCTTTAACATATTTAGAAACAAGATTATAAACTCTATAAGCTTTAGAAATAATTGAATAACCTAGAAAATTTCTTGAATTGATCTTAGAATCAAATTTATTTAAATTTTCTTTTGTATTCAAAATAGTGTGATTAAGCCCAAGTTTATTATATAAATTGGTGACATTTTCATGACTTTTACTACACTTCTTGGCTTCTACTTCTAGATTTTATGCTTCATTTGGCTTTTAAGTGTCTACCTTTATTTTATGTAGTTTGAGAGTAAAAATTGTCACAAATCAGTATTAATTGCACCAATTAATTTTCTGAGAACAATTGATACTGCAAACTCCCATTAGTTCATTGTATGAGACTCAAGGAGAACATACTCAAGAAGATGTAGAGTCAAGGAAAGGCTGAAGTCAAGTCAACAAGTGAACAGGTGGAATAGGAAGTTTGCCACAGCGAAGTATGAGAAAGTCCAAGCTAAAATTTTGGGAAAAGTTAGTCGTGGTGAAGATTTATTTTTTCTCCATGGTGAAAGAACCAACAGTGCAGCTAAAACTTTTGGGAAAAATTAGCTGCAACGAAGATTAATTATGCTGCTGCGATGAAAGAACCAACAGTGCAGTTAAAACTTTCAAGAAAAGTTCGCCGTGGCGAACTTATCTTTCGCTGTGGTGAACCTTCAAATACCTGAACCATTTTTGGAAGTTTACCCATTATGTAACCCGATCCATAACCCATTTCTTTTAAAAGCCTACCATTTTAGGTTAAGAGGGAGCCGACATAGTGAGCAAAAAAACACTCTCACTCTAAAAAAAAAACCTTTTGGACATTCCATCATCAACTCTCCTCCACTTCATCGCCAACTTCTCACCTAACAGCTGCTACCATGGATGCTTCTAGTGGGTTCTTGGTTGTGAATTCTCCTACAGTAATGCTTGGCTAAGCACCTCTTTCCTTTTGAAACTGTAGCGATGGATAGAGTTCATCGAGCTTCAAAGTGGAGTAGTTTATTCTATGTTCAGCTACATTGTTATGAACTCCTAGGTTTAGGATTCGTAATTTGTAGTTGAATATTCTTGATTAGAGTTTAATCAAGAATTGAACATTCAATGTGTTATTGGGATTTGTTAATGTAGAACTTGGAGCTTGAATATATGAAGTCTCATTTATGTCTATTTGTGATTTGGTTAATTCTCTTTTATCTGCCTAGTTGCATTAACTTACCCATTGCAGACACTAAGAGCATTCAACAAGGTTTTAAGAAATGGAGTTCATTGATTAAAAGCTTGGACTTAAAGAATTCTTTAAGGTTTACCATTTGAACTTAGTGATTCACTCTTATAAAAATTTGTTTTGAACTATGACAGCTAAAGCTCGTTTTCAAGAGAATACTATCATCATTTGATCATTGTTTTAATTTTATCGCTTTTCTATTCCTGAAATTCAAAAATATTTTTCATTACATTTTCTTACAATTCGCTTATTTTTGTCCAAATTTCCAAAGATCTAACCCCCCCCTTTTCCTTGCTAATTTATTTTGCATATCATGACATTGAGGCTAACTTAGTACCATTCATCAGGTTTCGATTAAGTGAAATGACCCGAAGTTGCAATCTATACTACAATCCTTGGAATTAAAAATATTTTTGATTTGACCTTCAAGGTTAAGAACAAAAAGGGCTTGAATCAAAGTGGCGTCGTTGCTGGGGAACCAAGCAATTGGTTCTTTAAGTTACTTGTTGTCATTTTCTTTACTGCTAAGTGAGATGAGGAACCTTAGTTTAGATTGCATCTTAGATAGTTTAGCATCATACTTGTCAATACTATAGGATTTCACTATCTTTTATTAGCATAAATTTAAAAAAAACTCAAAGAAATAGGATATCAAACTTTTTGCACGCTACATACTTATCAATTTTACACCGTATAGTTTTGAACATTTCTTTGATACATACATACTTTACTTGCACACTTTACTTTTACACACACTTTCACACACCACACACTTTCATCCTCCACATTTTGCCTTTTAAATTGACTTTGTGTGCTTGCAAGAAATTTTTGTTACTTTTTATTTTACTTTAGTTCCTTTTAAAATTGTTTCTGTGCATGGCCAAGAAAGTCAAAACTTCTACCTTTTTACCCTAAAATTGAGAGACGTTTGCGAAAGATTAGAAAGGAGAGAAGAGAAAAAGAGTCAAGTTGGCTAAGGAGTGAGAGTGAGTCGATAGACAGAGTAATCATGGTTGAGAACCTAGCTTTTCTGCAAAACCATAACTTTCATGTTGGCCAACCTAGGAATGGTGATAATGGAGGTAATGGGGAACATGAATGGGTTGGAGAGAATAATGGGAATCAACGAAGGAGAACCATTAGGGAAGCAACTGCTTCTGATGTTAATTATGATCCATTTACTACTGCTTGTCCTAATTTTGATGTTAATTTTGAATTTAAAGGACTACTCATTAACGCTCTTCCTAAATTTCATGGATTGACAGGAGAAAACCCTTAAATGCATTTGCAATCGTTGTCCATGATCTGTCAAAGTATGAAGCCGGTGGGAGCCTCACTTGATCAAGTACTATGGAAGGTCTTTCACTTATAACTAGAAGGAAAAGCCCAGGAGTGGTATATGAGTCTTCCGAGACACGTGGCAAATGCCTACCATAGTTGGGAAAATTTGAGGAAAGCATTCTTGGAAAAATATTTTCCGGCCTCCAAAACTTCATTGATGAGGAAGGAGATCTATTCAGCATGGAAGGATTATAATGAATCCACTTACGATTATTGGAATTGCTTTTAAGATCTATTGTCTAGATGCCCCCATCACCAGATACCTGATGAGCACTTAGTGTAGTATTTTGATGATGGGTTGAAAAGTCAAGACAAAGCTATGTTGGATGCAGCATCGGTAGGTTCTTTAATTGATCTTACAACTACGGAGGCATGGGATTTGATCAAGAAGATGGCTTTGAATCATCAACAGTATAGTGTTAGGGAGACTGATGGAGAGCATGAGTTGGGCACCACAACAGCCCAATCCAAAAGAATGGAGAGTTTGGAGTCAAAAGTTGACTCTTTGGAGAGTAGAGTGACCTCACAATTATCCTTCATCACTGAAGAACTGAAGAATATGAATGTGCATCGCCCAAAATTTTCTATGGATCTTACTGCACCCAGTTGTGATACTTGTGGGTCAGTCATGCACATATCTAGTCTTTGCCCCACACGGTATGAAGAGATGTCTGGAGTGTATTCGTGGTGGACAAACCAGAAATATGATCCTTACTCCAACACTTATAACAAGGGATGGAAGGCAAACCCTAGGTTCAGCAAGAGGAATGAAGAGGGAAGGGCACCAAAAAAATTTCAACAAGGGAGAGGAGCTGGTACTTCCACTAACCAGTTTCCCAACCAACAGCAAGCCCTGAGTATCCCACCCAAGATGGACACCAATCAGCTGCTGCATAATATGATGACTTTGATGAAGGAAGAAAGGAATTCTAACAATAATCAGTTCAATGCCATAACTTCTCTAATTCAGCAAGACTCATCAAAGAATGCTGCTCAGTTTAGTGCCCCTGAAAAGAGAATGGAGCAATGAGAAACAAAAGCTAAAAATATCAATTCCTTTGTACCCAATTATCCAATAACATGAGTGAGAGTCAAGTGAGAAGTAGTGGAGCTATCCCCTCAAACATCGTTATTAACCGTAAAAGTTTAAAAGCAATAGCTCTTTGAAATGGGAAAAAAGTGAGGTTTGAAAATCAAGATGAGGAAGTAGGCGAAGAGGAGATTGAGAGTGAAGAATTGTCTTTAACAGGGGACAAAATCAAGAAATCCGAAAGCTCTAAAGAAAAATCTCTTTTGATTGAAAAGAAGTCCAAATCAAAGAGCAAGGGAGCTAATTCAGAGAGCTACAAGGAAGAAGCAACAACAAGGGAGTATATGGAATCAAGCAAGCTTAGAGCCAATGGTAAGGGGGTAAATCTTCAAGACCTTCCTTTTCCTAATTCATATTTGATGAGCAAACGAATGAATAACATTAAGCATGAAAAAGATATCATTGATTTGTTTAGTAAAGTGGAAGTCAATATTCCTTTGCTTGATTTTATGAAACGGGTTCCTGCCTATGCCAAATACCTTAAAAAGACTTGTGTACCCATAAGAGGAAGTTTAGGCTAAATGAAAGAGTCCAAGTAAACTCAAATGTGTCCACCTTATTCAAGTCTCAAGTCCTTGTAAAATGCTAAGACCCTGGATCTTTCACTTCCCTTGCACTATAGGTAAAGTTACCATAGGGGGAGCCTTGTTAGATCTAAGGGCAACCACTAATGTTATCCCTAAGTCTGTTTATCAATCATTGGGAGTCAAGAATCTTAAGCCTACATTTGTAGTTCTCAAATTGGTTGATAGGTCTATTAGGCATCCTGTGGGCATTATAGAGGATATTTTGGTTCAGGTTAAGGGTTTAATTTTTCCAGTTAATTTTTATGTGCTTGATATGTCTTTTAAAGTTGTGTAGGATACTTCCTTGATTCTCAGTCGACCCTTCTTAAGGACTGCTAGTACCATAATTAGCATGAAAGAAGGTACAATCACCATGGAGGTAGGAGATCAATAGGTGAGTTTTAACATGTATGAAGTAATGAAACATCCGTATGAAGATTACTCACTTTTGGGTGTTAATATGATTGATATTGTTGGTGATGATGCTTGCTCTGCATTAGAATTGCAACAGGGTTTCTTTAATTCTGAATTGTGTTCACTTGATTCAACTTTCAATGATGACCCCCTTTGGGAAAGGATTTCTGTGAATGTTTCAGGTGATTTTGGCATCGTGGAGGGTCACCTCGACGTGGAAAGTGATGAAGTCATTTCTTTGCAACAAGAATTTCAGGCGGAAGGTGACCGTGTGGAACATCGTTCACCATTGGTTGAAAATCAGGGAAGAAAACTTCTCTCTCTTGAACTTCATGAATTAATACCTTCTATTATGTGACCACCTATAATTGACTTGAAACACCTACCCTCTACTTTAAAGTATGCTTTCCTTGAGTCAAATGAGTGATTACCTATTATACTTTCCAATTCCCTATCTAGCGGTGAGGAAGATAGACTCCTTAATGTTTTAAGTGAGCATAAGAGGGCTATAGGGTGGACTTTAGTAGACATACCTAAGTTTAGTCCAGGTATTTGCACACATAGGATCCTACTGAGTGAGGGTTCTAAACCAGTGAGACAACCTTAAAGGAGATTAAACCCACTTATCTTAGATGTGATTAAGAAAGAAATAACTAAACTTTTGAGTGTTGGGATCATTTATCCCATATCTGATAGTGAGTGGGTTAGTCCGATCCATATGGTACCTAAAAAGAGTGGGGTCACTGTGGCTAAAAATGATAGGGATGAGCTACTTCCTACGAGAGTGCAAAATTCCTGGCATGTATGCATAGACTATAGGAGATTAAATGATGCCACACAAAGAGCATTTCCCCCTTCCCTTTATTGACCAAATGCTAGTGCGATTTGTAGGGAAATCCCGCTACTATTTTCTTGATGGTTTCTCTAGGTACTTTAGAGTGCCTATTGCACTAGAGGACCAAGATAAAACCACTTTTACATGTCCTTTTGGTACCTTTGCTTATCAAAGGAAGCCTTTTGGATTATACAATTCCCCAGGGACTTTCCAGTGTTGCATGATGGCTATTTTCTGTGAATTTTTAGAAGAATGCATGGAAGTCTTTATAGATGATTTCATTGTGTATGGTGGTTGTTTTGATAATTGCCTAGCTAGTCTTGAATAAGTTTTGAAACGATGCATTAAGAAGAATTTGATTCTAAACTTTAAAAAATGTCATTTCATGGTTAATGAGGGCATAGTGCTAGGTCATTTGATTTCTTGCAAGGGAATTGAAGTTGATAAAGCCAAGATTGGGGTAATATCTTCGTTGCCTTATCCTGTCTGTGTTAAAGACATAAGATCATTTTTGGGTCATGCAAGATTTTATAGGGGTTTTATTAAAGATTTTAGCAAGATTGCATTACCTCTTTCAAAGCTTTTACAAAAAGATGTTAAAATTGATTTTGATGATTTATGTAGGAATGCTTTTGATGAGTTAAAATCTCAACTTATTTCTCCTCCTATTCTTGTTGCCCCTGATTGGAACTTACCTTTTGAGGTTTCATGTGATGCTTCTAATAGTTTTGTAGGAGCTATATTAGGCCAAAGGGAGGAGAAAGTATCAAGAGCAATTGCCTATGCCTCAAAAACACTGGGTGCAACTCAAATCAATTACACAACAACAAAAAAAAGAGTTGTTTGTAGTAGTTTTTTCTTTAGAGAAGTTTAGGCCTTATTTATTAAATTCTTATGTCACTGTGTTCTCTAATCATGCAACTATCCGGTACCTTCTCAAGAAACCACAATCTAAGCCAAGATTGATAAGATGGGCATTACTCCTTCAAGAATTTGATATCGAGATAAACGATCGACCAGGGTCAGCAAATCATGTAGCCGACCACTTAAGTAGGATACCAGAGGATACAAAGGGAGTAGACTCTTTCGAGCTTACTTATGATTCTTTTCCTGATGCAATTTTATGTGCTTTATTTTTAAAAGAGCGTTGGTATGCACATATTGTAAACTACTTTATATATGGACTCACCCCACCTTTTATATCTAAGTCATAGGCGCAAAAGCATAGAAGCCAAGCGAAGCATTACATTTGGGATGCTCCTTAGAAGCCAAGCGAAGCATTACATTTGGGATGCTCCTCATCTATGGTGACTGTGTAATGATCAAGTCATAAGGAGATGTGTACCTAATGAAGAATGTGATGCCATTATTTCAACTTGCCATTCTATGGTTTGTGAGGGACATTTCAATGTAAGGAAAACATCTAGAAAAATTCTAGACTCTCGTTTTTCCTGGCCAACCCTTTTTAAAGATTCTTTTACATTTTGTCAGTCTTGTGACAAGTTTCAACGTTTTCAGGGGTTAGGAAAAAGAAATGAAATGCCTCAACAACCTTTACTTTTTTGCGAAATCTTTGATGTTTGGGGAATTGACTTTATGGGTCCTTTCCCTCCGTCTTTTGGTTTTGTATATATCTTTCTAGCCTTAGGTTATGTGTAAAAATGGATAGAGGTTGTGCCTACTAGGAAATGATGCCCAAACAGTGTCTAAATTTCTTAAGTCTAACATTTTTTGTAGGTTTGGGATTCCAAGGGCTGTGGTGAGTGATAGGGGTACACATTTCTATAATAGGGTAGTTGACAATCTGTTTTCAAAATTTGGAGTCACTCATAAAGTCTCCACTGCATATCACCCCCAAACCAATGGTTAGGCTGAGATATCTCATTAGGAGGTGAAACATATCTTAGAGAAGATTGTAAAATCATCAAAGAAAGGTTGGAGTTTTCGCTTAGAAGAAGCACTACGGGCTTATTAGACCGCCTATAAGTCACCATTCGAGATGTCTCCATACCACCTCATTTATGGAAAGGTTTGCCATCTACCAGTGGAGTTGGAACATAAAGCTTATTGGGCAGTCAAGCAGTGCAATATGGACTTATAATCTTCTGGGATGGAGAGAAAGTTGTAGTTGCAAGAATTGGAAGAGTTGAGGCTAGCAACGTATAAGAACTTTAGAATCTACAAGGAAAAGACCAAGTTTGTGTACGATAAAGGTATCTTGAGGAAGGACTTCAAAGAGGAAGATAAAGTGTTACTATTTAAGGCTCGTTTCACTTTTAAGCAAGGAAAATTTAATAGTCATTGGGATGGGCCATAAACAGGGACAAAAGTGCACGATTTTGACATGGTGGAGCTTCTACATGAAGAGACTGGAGCTTAAGGTTAATAGACATCTCTTGAAGCTTTACCATGAGAACCAAAAACCTTCGTAAATCTCAAGTTGTTTCTTTCCTTCAATTCTTTACTTACTTTTACCTTATGATTGTTTATGACATGTTTGGTGCATTAGTTTGCTGAGTAAGTGTGAGGAAGAAACTAACCCAGTAGGAAAAGTAGCTTAGTTTTTAGTTTGATAGTAATTTTCAATTCAATAATACCCCTTTTTAGTTCTGTTTGTTACCTACATTTTACTGTGCTTAATCATTCTGAAGCATGCTATATATATTCAAGTTTGGAGAAGTTACGGATTGTTGATTGTGCTTTAATTCTTTCAATATTGCGGGCAATATTGTGTTTAAGTATGGGGGATGTTTCAATTTATCATTCTTGTTGTACATTGTGCATCATTTTCGGCCATTTAACTGCTTACGCAAGTCAATTGTGCATAATGTCAACTTTTAAACTTGGTGATTGAGGCCTTCGCCGTGGTACAGTCTATCTTCGCCATGGCAACGTGTTGAATTAGTTCTTTTTGCCACGCCGAATTCTTTCTTCGCCTCGGCAATGTTTGTATACTGAATATTTCCTCTTGCAAAAACTTTTTTTTAAATTGCCTCAACTTAACAATTCTCCCTCATTAGATTTTTATCACTCTTGTATCTTAAATATTTTATAAGTTCCAAAGCAGTCTTATGTTTTTGAAAATACCTTATTCTTTAAATGATAATCGGATTTGGCTAATTTCATTTTCAATGTTTTCAACACAAAGTAAGTGAGGGTATGCTGACAAAGTAGCACTTTATGTTTTTAAATCTTGAGATTGTTAATTGAGATATTAACCTTGTTGGAAGGATATTTGGGCCTGAATTCTTTCATTGTTGTGTGTATCTGCTTAATTTCATATCTCTCTAGAACTTGTTTTAATTCTTAATCAAAGCTTGATGAACTAGAATTTTGTTAACATGATAGAGGCATTCTTTCAAAACCCTGTTGACCCAAACACAAACCCCATAAACACTTATCTATTGCTAGCCCCTTGAGCCATATTTTTGAGTACATGCATACATCTTCTTATGGTGTCAATATTTTATTTCTCATTCTCTTCTAGTTATGTCAAGAAATTGGTTATTGAAAACAAAAAAAAGCAAACATTCTAGTTATCTCAAGAAATTGGTTATAAAAAAATCTAAAAAATAACAAAATTATATGTCTCAAAAGAAAATATCCTCAATCAAAAAACAATGTTGTGTTTATGTAAATATTGTCTTATAGTTGACATCTATTTCAAAATTGTGGTGCATGTACTCATATTTTTTCTTTCTTCTTTCATCTATTCCATTCCTTTCATCTGGCCTTCTGTGCATTACAACCTTGAAAAGTCCTCTCGATTTTCGAAATTATAGTTCTTCTAATGGAGAGGTAGAACTATCACAAGCTTATGGTAGAGAACGGACTAAGCAGATTTTAGAGTGAAATTATCCCAAAAACAAGTGAGATGAGAGCAAACATCTTGTCTTGGGTGAGATCTCTTTTGTTTAATCTCTTCGATTAAATTCTTACAGTGTTTATTTTCTTGGCACTCTTTTAGTCTGCTTTGATTGATTTTTTAGAAAGTGATTTTTACCAATTTCCTACTCTTATTTTAAGCATGGTTGGGATTTTCTTCTGCACTTGTGTCTCTTTGACTCTTATAAACTTTGTCCAGGAGTACAAAGGTCTAATTGTGGGGGAATTTGATTGAGCCCAAGTTTATTATATAAATTGGTGACATATTCATGAATTTTACTACACTTCTTGGCTCCTATTTCTAGATTTTATGCTTAATTTGACTCTTGAGTGTCTATTTTTATTTATGTAGTTTGAGAGTAAAATTTGTCACAAATCAGTATTAATTACAGTAATTAATTTTCTGAGAACAATTGATACTGTAAACTCCCATTTGTTCATTGTAGGAGACTCAAGGAGAAGAGACTCAAGAAGATGTAGAGTTAAGGAAGGGCTGAAGTCAAGTCAACAAGTGAACAGGTGCAACAGGAAGTTCGTTGCGGCGAAAAGGATGTGTCGCTGTAGCAAACTATGAGGAAGTCTAAGCTAAAACTTTCAGGAAAAGTTCGCTGCGGTGAACTTATCTGTCACCGAGGCGAAGCTTCGAATACCCGAACCATTTTCAGAAGTTTACCCGTTGGGAAACCCAATCGATAACCCATTTCTTTTAAAAACCTACCATCTTAGGTTAAGAGGGAGTCGACATGGTAAGCAAAAAAACACTCTCACTCTAAAAAGAAAACTTGTCAGACATTCCATCATCCACTCTCCTCCACTTCATTGTCAACTTCTCCCCGATAGCTGCTACCATGGTTCCTTCCGGTGGGTTCCCAGTTGTGAATTCTCCTAGAGTAATGCTTGGCTAAACACCTCTTTCCTCTTGAAAATGTAGCAGTGGCTAGAGTTCATCGGGCTTCAAAGGGGAGTAGTTTATTCCATGTTCAGCTACATTGTTATGAACTTCTAGGTTAAGGATTTGTAATTTGTAGTTGAATATTCTTGATTGGAGTTTAATAAAGTATTGAACATTCAATGTGTTATTGGGATTTGTTGATGTAGAACTTAGAACTTGAATATATGAAGTCTAATATATGTCTATTTGTGACTTGGTTAATTCTCTTTTATCTGCCTAGTTGTGTTTGATACTGAGATGATTCTAGATCCCAAAATGACTTATTGCATTGACTTACCCGATGCACACACTAAAAGCATTGAGCAAGGTTTTAAGAAATGGAGTTCATTGATTAAAACCTTGGACTTAAAGAGTTCTTTAAGGTCTACCATTTGAAACTTAGTGATTCACTCCCATAAAAATGATATGAAGCAATTGGAATCTAATTCAGTTTTTAAGATGTTTAAATTTCGGATAAAAGTTGTGCATAGTATACTGATTTGGACAAGAGCAGTCCAAAAATATTTGAAGTATATCTTTCGAATCACTGAACCAAATTGAATGATTCTGGTGTCATTAGAAATTTAAGACAATGGGGGACATTTTCTGGAAGAAAGTGTTATGTTAGAATGTTCAAGGGTACTGT
>JAOSBO010214015.1:0-15910 GCA_027563915.1 Erythroxylum rotundifolium | reverse complement strand
CTGGGTGAGCCATCGATGATGGTCACTCACTGAGTTCGCAAAACTCACCCAAAATTTGCAATTATTTTTTAGGATCAAAAGAATACCCCGTTAGGCCAACGGGAATATACCTACAGCATAAGTGAAGGATAGAGGTCAGGATCAGTTGGCGTCTGCATTTGTGTCTTTTTCTATTTTGTATAAAATTGTATATTCTGAAACTATTGCACAAATAATTTATGTTGTAATGTAAAGAGTTTGTGATTGAAAATGTTCTGAATGAAAGTGGGCCCAATTTGATTCAATTGATTAAGGATTTTTCCACAAGTGTGTGTATCGACTCAATTAAGTGACTTTTTTGTAAAGAGATCTGACTGATTGAGTGCCTTAGAACGCCACCCTCGCGGGGTATGGACTTGGATATCATCATCGATGTTGGGTTCGGGTTTTACGGGAGTGGGGTGCTACAATGAATTCTTTATTAGGCCATATGCAGCACACTTTGATAGCTCCCCACATAAGGTTAGTCACCTCACACATGAAAAAGAAAGTGATCTCATAATGTGGTTTGAAATGTGGTGAGTGGGTTGATTATGTTGAAAAAAGGTGTCATGCTTAATAGCATAGGGAAGGTATTGAGGTTGAAAGTGGTGAAGAGTGTCGAGGAAGTTCCAGTTATTGTCAATAATGAACATATGATGCTTAGTGTGGAGTGGGAATGTGGTTAAGTTACTTAACAAGTTAGAAGAATTGATGAGAGCACCCTGACCCGACTAGTTGTTATACCACAGTGATATTAGCTTCCTATTTCCAATAGAACAAGACATATGATCTTTAACCAAATTGGACAAATGCAACAGTTGGTTAAAAAAGAAAGAGTTTGAAGGATTCATTCTTACTTCCCATATGCTATGGCTTTTGAAGAAGTAGAAGTTGATCCACCTAATCCATATCAAATTTTTGTCTTCAAGAATCCATCAAAGCCTTTTTAGAAGGATTGTTTGATTACTGAGTTTAATAGAGGAAATGCTCAAGCCCCCTTTTTCTTTAGTATAGTAGATATCAAACCATTAAATTTTTGCACAACACTTTGCACCATTGGAAGAGTTCTATAAGAAATTTTTGAAATTTCTATTTATGGATTTGATGATACCTTTTGATAGAAATATATGAGTGCTCCAATAGATGTGTAAAGAGTTAAGCATTGATTTAACGAGTTGAAGTCTCCCTGCAAAAGATAGAACTATGTTCACCTAGGAATAGATTTTGAGGTGAATTTTTTCTATAAGTGGCTTGCATTTGATAAAGTGAGCTTTTGTGGAGATAGGCAGACCTAGGCATAAGATAGGTGGTGTGTTCTCCTTCATAACAATGATAGAAGCAATGTGTGAGGCTATATTTGAGGCATATTTAAAGAGAATAAAATGAATTTTTTCAATATTGAGCTACAATCCAAAAGCAGATTGAAACTTTTAAAGGGCCTTCAATCAGTGTTGATCGACTCCAGATTTGCTTGCAAAAAAGAATCAAGTCTTCGGTAAAAGACAAGTTAGTGAGCCTGATTTTCTTACACTTTATATGATACTTGAATTAGGGATTTAATGTTACTTCGAACTTGATTATGGAGTTAAGTATCTTTATGCACAAGATGAAAAGGTTGGGTGAGAAGGGTCTCCCTGTCTTAGCCCTTTATCAACTTTAAGGTAAGGTGAGTGGCTACCATTTATCAGGATTGAGTAGCTAGCAGTTGTTACACATTCTTTAATCCATTTAATGTAGATAAGTGGAAAATCATAGGCCTCCAACATCCTCCACAAAAACATTTAGCTAATACTATCTAAGGGTTTATAGAAATCAATTTTGATGGTGCAATTAGGGTTGAATTTTGTCTTGAATAACCTTTAAAAAGTTCTTACACTAATAGGATATTATCACCAATTTTTTAGTTGCTAATGAAGGAACCCTGATTATCATTAATGAGTAGAGATATAGCTATTTTCATTCTTGTTGCAAAAATCTTTGAGATGACTTTGTAAAGAAAGTTTGTTCAAGCTATAAGTCTAAAGTCACTAAACTAGTTAGGAGTAGAATTTTTTGGTATTAAACACAAGAAGGTCTTGATAATCTCCTTGAGAAACACAACTTTGGAAAAAAATTCATTTATTGCATTTTTAAAAAACAAACCTTTAATGTCCCATGTTTTTTGGTAGAAGAAACCATTTGGTCCATCGGGGCCAGGGGCTTTAGTACCATCCATGCTAAAAACAACTTCCAAAATATCCTTGTCTTCCATAGGTTTGACAAGCAAGATATAATCCACATGGGTGACTTTTTTTCAAGTTGAGAGCAGTAAGGCCTACAGTTGGGAATGAGGCAGTGGTATTGGTCTAGTAATTGGCTAAAGGAACTAACAACCTAATCCATAATTTCTTACTGCCTATGGAGGATCTGACCCTCATGATTGGAGATGGATGAGATTTTTTTTGTTTTTTGTTTTTTATGGACTGTAATAGAGTTAAAGATAAAATAATTGTTAAATCTGAAAGAGTAATAGCTAATAACCTTTTGGAAGAAATTCGCAACTTTAATTGAGGTCTAACCCAAAAAGAGAGGTTTCTGGTATATAGTAGAAATGTTGGGAAATTATGTAAGCTAGTTAGCATTCATCAATGCTCCATCAAGCTTTTGAATAAACTAGTGTGAGCATTGTTTATTTGACCAAGTAAATCTGTGGCTAAAGAAATTCAGGCCTATCACCCCTAATGCGTCTACTCACTACTTAAATCATCAAAGTAATTACGAAGGATATAATTGTCTTAAGCCTCATTTCTAAATAAAATTGAGTTGAAATCACGACAAATTAATCAAGGAAGATTAGAACCTTTGCTAAAGTCAATAAGGTTGCTCCAAAGAGAGGACCTTTGGAACCCAAAATTGTTAACATAAATAATAAATGTGAGGATGTCGACTTTCTTATGCAAATAAGAAATTATGAGGTACATTACCTGATCAGTGGAGTGGAAAAGTTTTACTCGCAGTTCATCAGCCTTATAGTATAAGTTAATTCTTCTACTCACATAAGCTGAATGATTAGTTAGCTACTGCCAATAAGGTCCCAAAATGGATAGCCAACTAGGATGCTCTAGTTTTATTTTATTTCAAGTAGTACTACAATGAGAAGCTTCCCTCTTTTGACAAAATCTCATAAAGCAACTTGCTTTGTTAGGAAATTAAGACCTTTGACATAGCACAAAATTATGGACATTTTAAATTAATTTCTATTTGGAGCTTTTCCTCTTGCTCTATTGAGATTTCCTCCTTTTTATGGTTTGAAATGATATAGTCAATTCCCTATCTTCATTGTCTACATCATTTTGAGCTTGAGGACTTGGTGAAGATGTGTCTTCTGCTGGAGTGATGATATTAGTATAGGTGCTTGGTGAAGAGGTTTTGGTGAGTTTGTCACTAGGTAAAGGGCTGTTAACATTAGGGTCTACAGGTATCAAAGGAGAGTGCATAGTTTTGGGAGCTACAGGTGTTGAAGGTGAGTGTATATCTGAGGGATATACAGTCGATGAAGATTGGTTAAATGGAGTAGGCTTTGGATCTAGTATCGATTTTTCAACATGGATGTGGGTTCTTGATACACGGATTCTATGGTTGATGGAGGTTTTTAACCTGCCTCACTAATGCTCTGCATTTCTTCCTCTATAGTGAGATTTCCCATTACATCATAATAGCTACCAGTTTGGAATTTTCTACCTATCGATTGCCAAATTTTCCCTTGATGTTTAAGAAGATGTTTCCATTAATAGTGAACAATAATATTGTCTTCCCATAGCTTGCGTCCTTCACCAAGTCTTGTGATAAGAATTTCATTTGGAAGATCTTTAGAGAACTCAACACTTATAGAAAAAAAAGCATATCACACTTTTCTTTTCTTAGCAGTAGTTTTACCAATACATAAGGGTTTTCGTATGAAACTAGCAAGGTCACTCAAGCCTTTTATACTCCAATATTTAAGAGGGACATTATGAAAGTGAATCCATATAGGGATGCTCTAGATCTTAATTTATTTAAGCTTTAGACTTAGTTGCCAAATCTACAAGAAAAAAGGTTGATTTCTAATATGCCAAGGGCCTTTCTCTAAGACTTTGTGGGCTTGAAAGATTGAGTTGAAAGTGAACATTATGAGGTTTTCCTCTATTAGAAGCACATCAACTAGTCCCTTGCTATGCCAAGATCAGTGAGCCCATTTATAGATGATGGGAAAGGGAGGATATTGATTAAAGAAAAAACAAACCAAAGTGGCTTCCTAACAATTTACTCCCTCTTCTAAAATTTCAATCTCTAGACAGAAAATTAGTTTACCATCTATTTCCGTAGGAGGTGTAAAAGTGAGCCTCGAAGCTTATTGGTCATTAACTACTTGTTTCTAACTTTTTTAAGGGGTAGATGTTGTAAGTATTGTGGTGGTGGTTGGGTTTTGGTAGAGGTTGTGTGAGGGTGGTGGTGGTGGAGTTGTGTTAAGTTGATGATGTTGGTTGGTGTGGAGGACGAGGAGTGGATTTAGAGATGGGAAAAGGTGGGAATTCATTAGGGTTAGCATCTAATGTAGTCGGCATACTCATAATCAAGAGCTAGCAAAGCAAACATTTGGTGTTGGCGGGTAAGAAATGCCAAAAAGTAATGATACAGAAAAAGAAAGGGAAGTAGGCAAGAAAAGAAAAGGTGTTAACTGGACAAAAATGCCCCTAAGTTCTTGGTTTTGGGTGACGAGGCAGTAGAAATGGCACAGTAAAGATGGAGAAGGAAAGTAGTAGAGTTAAAGAAGAGGAAGGTGAAGGAGGAAACTTACACAAGACTTGTCAAGCTTGCATGAAGGACTATGCGTAGTAGTCGAGATCATCTCTCAAGTTTTTTACTACATTTTGAACTATCTTGGACAACTGTCCACTATACTCTTCAACAATTTTCGTGAAGGCCAATAGCTCATGGACATATTGAAATTGTTGATGGATTAATATGACATTTATAATTTTGATTATAGTTTGCTTGAGGACAATCAAAAGCATAAGTGTGGGGATATTTGATATATACATAATTGATCATAATTATACTTCATATTTCTTATGTCTTTGCTTAATATTTTATACTTTTATTGTATATGTGGTACTTGATGTGCTTCAAGTATGCTTATAGGTTATAATTGCTTTCACAGATTCAAAGGAGAGGAATTCAAATGAAAAGAAAGCACAGAATGAAGAATTGAAGTATAAAAGTGATGCACAGTCATGCACTTGTCTACACTATGTAGAATCACTATTTCAGGTGTTTTCGTATATCAGACCCTCCAAGTTCCAAAATCCTTATTGTTTTAATATAAAAGGCATTTTTGACAGCTAATGAAGGGAATAGACTCTTGGAGATTATTTCTATACATGGAGTGTTGGAGTTATGTAAATATAATGTCATGGAAAGCAAGTTTATTTATATGTAACTTAATCTTCTTCTCGTTACAGATTTGTAATGAAAATGTTTATTATTAATAAATCAAAAGAGTTTGCTTTAATTTGTATAAGTATATTATAACTAGTCATAAGGAACCAAGATTCTTTTATTAATAATATACATATACATGAAGATTGTTGGCCCCTAAATGTTTTTTTTAAGTTAAGCATGATTTAAATAATTATGAGGTTTGGATAAGTGAAATTTTTATTATTATTTTTGTTAGTAAAATTTATTTCTGGGGTTAGTTGAATTAAAGGTAGAAAAGAAAATTCATAAAGGGGTATTTTGGGTGGATTGCTTAAGGTTAGAAGCACTAAGGCATTAAAGGAAGGGTATAGTGGACTTTTCTCACCCATTAAGGGTAGAATGGGAAGAGGAAAAGGTTGTCTTGTAAATAAGAAGAACAAAAACCTGAATGAAGGAAAGAAACAGAGAAAGAAGAAGAGAGATTTCGGTGAAGTTGAGAAACAATAGAGTTTTGGACTAGGATACATCCTTTCTTAGTCTTAAAGAGAGAGTTTGAGGTTATTCAAGAAGGGAAAAAGAAAGAGAAAGATAAGAGCTTTCCTTAGAGCCAAAAATCTCATTTGTAGGTTGTTTTTTTAAAATCTTTTGGATTTTTGAAAGGGTTTTGGTTCATAAAGCTTAAAAAATGTATGGGTTTATGAATTCTAGAATCAATTTTAATGAATGTGCTTTATGGGTTCTCAAATTTGAATTTTTGTTGAATAGGAATTGTGTCTTTCATGAAGAAAATCAAGGAGGGGATCAAGAGAGGCCAAGGGAGCAAGAGGAAAGACATCCTTAAGCAATCCCTAAGCAAGTTTATAAGCAAGTATTTTAGGTGGTGACACTTTTATAATTAAGTAATAAGCCCTAATGTTTCTACAAAATTAAGAAAGTTTTTAAATGTTTTCAATTGTGTTATAAATGTGCCATTAAGGCTACTTGAATACTTTAAAGTGCCATATATTTGCATATGAATTGTGTTATTGGTTTGTGAAAGGATTGATCAAATTACTTTTAAAAATATGTTGATTTTTTTAAACGATATTATGATTATGAAATCAAATTTTGGAAAAATGTCTTTGAGGCCATAAGTTTACAAATTGTGAAATGCATGATTACGTTGGTTTGTGGTGGTCCCTAAGTTAAGTCAGGTCCACTTTGACAAATGACTTCTCCTGCCTACACGCTAATGGCATGAAGCTCCTTCATAAACTCCTATAAGTTCACGGCTACGCAAGACCATTAAGTGGAATTGTGATAGTAAGTTCTATTCATGGCTACACAGGACCCTTATAGGAAATGTGCGGTACATTCTGTTTTGGATCCACCCAAACCATTTTGATGTGCTTATGTGTTAGCATGTTTGATGCATACATGATTTATAATTGCTCATGAACTGTTTGATAAAATGAGAATTTTGAGAAATAAGTGTTTGGTGTTTTTCTATGAGAAATTATTATAGTTTCCAAATGTATAATGACAATGAGTTTTGAAAAGCATTTTGCTTGTTTCTCGATTATAAAATTGTTACCCACGAGCTTTAAGCTCACCCCCATTCTACTCCTCCCATTCAGGTGATGAGTAAAAGATTGGTAAGTCAAAAGTCAAGGCATAACTCTAGTCTACATATTTGGTTTTGATTGTTTTGAAGTTAGATCATGTAAACCAATGCTCTAGTCACATTTTGAGTGATTTTAGTTTTTATAAACTTTGTATTTTGAATTATGATGCAAAGGGGCTCGAAATGCCCACTAAAGCATTGTAAAACTCTTATTTGTTTTGAAGATTAAGGAAATATATGTATGTTTTGCTCATGATTTTTCTTTAAGGCCTCCACATGGCATTTTTAAGCATCTATAGGGATAAAAATTTGTATCCTGACTTTAGGGGAAGATCCATATTAATCTAAACTGATTTGGATAAATTTGTTTGCTTGGAAGTGGTAGTTCATCCTTCTAGCTTTCCAACGATATATAGTATGAAATTTTTGGACCTTTGGATTGTAAGTTAGGGTCTTTAGAAAGGAGAATGCGTAGGAGCGTAAAGACGCATCGTCTGTGATGATGTCACATCATCTGTGATGACGTTACCAAAACACAAACGAAAGAAAAACACAAACGCAAGGAAAATACAGACATAAAAAAACATAGACGTAAGGAAAACACATATGCAAGGAAAATACAGACGCATTGAAAACACAGACACAAGGAAAACACAGATGCAAGCAAAACACAGACGAAGCACAAAACTATAAAGACACATCGTCTGTGATGACATCACATCGTCTCTGATGACGTCACATCGTCTATGATGACGTCACATCGTCTATGATGACATCACATTGTCTATGATGATGTCATCAAAACACCGACACAAGAAAAATACAAAAGAAGCACAAAACACAGACGAAGCACAAAACACAGACTAAGTGGAAATCACAGACGAAGCATAAAACACAGACAAAACGTAAAATATAGACGAAGTTGAAAACACAGACGATACAAATACACCTATACGTCGGACAGTTACTTAGTTGGAGTTAGTTACAGAACTCAACTAAATAATGGTTTTCAACAAGAAGTGGTTGTCAAGGATCAAGAAGCAGTTAGAGACTTAGGCTATAAATACTAGTCATGGGACAAAATGTTCTGAAGAGGTCAAATTGAAATTCCACCTTGAGTTTTTCCACAAATGTGTCTGGAAATAGGTAAAGTGAGTTCTTTTTGAGGATTGGTTGATGTGGGCTCGCTACCTTTGTGGGATGCACGTCCAGATGTCACTTAAGACGTCGAGTACGTGACTTGGAAGGGCGGGGACCCAACACTTATGGTATCAGAGCATTTAGGTTGAGGTTCAGGTGTAGGACCAAGTTTAGGAGTATTTGAAGCACGAATTGGGTCATTTAGCACATGAAATGAACATGCATCGTTTTAAATGAATAGCTTGCATTGTTTTCAATTGTTTCACATGATTTGAAATTGTTTTTCATTATTTGAAATTGTTTTGTACAATTTGAACTATTTTGCACACTTTGAAACTGTTTCGCATGAACTAAAGGTTTTTATTGGTTTTATATTGAAGGAGTGATTATGTCACCTCGAAAAAGAACTCAAGGAGCTTTGACTCGATCTAACTCTCGCCAAGGGAGCACCGATGAATCCTATGTCCCGCAAGATGCTGGGACACATTCTGCTCTTGATTCTGAGGCACCTAGTGTGCAACATGAGGTTCCTTCACCGCATCCTCCTATGCCTCAAACAAACCCCATAGATCCACGATTCTTTCAGGCCTTTTCTCAGACTTTCTCATATGCTATGGTCCAAGGGTCTCAAGTTCCAATACAAGCTCCAGTGGAGAGGACTGGATAATATGATAAGCTTCGCAGGTATGGAGCTATAGATTTTAATGGAACTACAAATCCGGAAGAAGCTGAAGCATGGTTGAAGAGGACTAAAAGGGTTTTGATTCAGATGAAGTGCTCAGGTGAGAAAAAGTTAGATTATGCAGCAAGCTTGCTACAGGGGGATGCACTAACAGTCAAGATGTGCCTTCGGTGTTGCCATAGAGGGACTTTTTGGAAGCTTTCACGAGGAAATACTTCTCGAGGATCTATATTCAAGAGAAGGCCAGGGAATTTCTGAATCTCACACAGAGGGATATGAGCGTGAGTGAGTATGAGCTGAAGTTCACAAAGTTTTCTAGATACACAGCAAACATTATGGCGAATGAGGAAGATAAGTGTCGCAACTTTGAGGGAGGCCTCCATTTGGGAATCAAGGAGAAGGTGATGATCCATAATTTCTATGACTACTAGAAGTTGGTAGATGCTGCACTCCAGGCTGAGAAACTGGAGAATATAAAGAATGAGGTAAGCAGGAAGAGGAAGAATCGGGGGCAATTCTCTAGAAAGGGTGTGAGTGCTCCAATACCTGAGAGGGGTGTGAAGAGCTGCCGTACACAGAGTGAGGCAGGGAGTAGTGCCTCTATTAAGAACAAGCAAGCAAGGGCAGTGTCAGTGGAAGCCTTAACAGTAGGAGGCAATAGTAGGGTGGAGAGGATCAGGAACATGAACCCCCAATGTGAGCATTGTGGGAAACTGCACAGGGGAGAGTGCTTCAAGTTACTGAGGGCATGCTTTCCATGTGGAGAGAAAGGACACATGATCAGGTATTGTCCCCAAGTAACAGGGAATGAGGGGTCACGACCACAATCCCCAAGAAGAGCTGAAACAGTGGGAACTAGACCAGTCATTGAGGTGGGGAATTTTGGAGCTACAAGGAAGGCTATCCCTCTAGGAAAGCCATGGGGTCAGGCACATGCAAGGGTGTTTTCCATGACAAGGGAGGAAGCTGCAGCCCCGCCTGAAGTTGTCACGGGTATGGCTTAGTTATTCAATTCTGCAGTATATGTTTTGATTGATTTTAGTTCCACACATTCATTTGTTTCTACAAGTATGATGTTGCATGATGTGAATTCAGTGCCTCTGAATAGTCCTTGCTTGTTAGTACACCTCTAGAGAGGAATGTGATAATCAGTCAAGTGTATAAGGGTCGTGAACTCTTCGTTGATGGTGCTAGACTAGTAGTGGACTTACTACCTCTAAACCTCAAAGGCTTAGATGTTATACTTGGAATGGATGCCATGGAAAAGTATCAGGCGAAGTTAGATTGCAGCCTTAAGGAAGTGGAAATTGATCGGGGTAACGGAGAGAAGGTGATTTTCAAGGGGGCAAGAGAGTACCATCACCAAGAATTATTTCTGCTTTTCTAGCTAACAGCATGATGAAAAAGGGGTGTGAAGCCTTCTTGGCACATATTGTGGAGGCTGATGTGAATGAAAGGATGTTAGAGGATTTTCCAATTGTAAGGGAATTTCCTTATATGTTCCTAGAGGACTTACCTAGTTTGCTATCGGTGAGGGAAATTAAGTTTGCCATCAACTTGATTCTCGGAACTGCACCTATTTCCATACCACCTTATAGAATGGCTCCAGTTGAGTTGAAGGAGCTTAAGGAACAGTTGGAGGAACTATTAGAGAAGGGGTACATAAGACTGAGTTTGTCACCATGGGGAGTGCCAGTTTTGTTTGTTAGGAAGAAGGATGGGACATGGCAGATGTGTATTGATTATCAGAGACTCAAGAAGGTGACCATCAAAACTACGTATTCTCTACCTCGGATTGACGATCTGTTTGACCAGCTATAGGTAGCAAGTGTTTTTTCCAAGATTGATCTCAGGTCGGGCTATCATTATCTCAAAATCAAGGAGTCTGATGTGAGTAAGACAGCCTTTAGGACTCATTACGGGCATTACGAGTTCCTAGTTATGCCTTTTGGTTTGACCAATGCTCCAGATGCTTTTATGGATCTTATAAATAGGGTCTTCAAGGAGTATCTGGATCAGTTTGTCATAGTGTTTATAGATGACATTCTGATGTAATCCAAGAGTGAAGGGGAACATCTCAAGATAGTATTGCAGACTCTGAGGGAGAGGGAACTTTATGCCAAATTTAGCAAATGTGAATTTTGGCTCCATAAGGTGGTATTCCTTGGACATGTAATTTCAGAGAATGGGGTACATGTTGATCCAAAGAAAATTGAAGCAGTGGTGAAGTGGCATTCACTCAAGAAAGTGACAGAAATGAGGAGTTTTCTAGGTCTGGCAGGTTACTATGGGAGGTTTGTGGAAGGATTCTCTATGATTGCTGCTCCATTAACTAGGTTATTGAGGAAGAATCAAAATTTTATCTAGAGTGAGGAATGCTAGAAAAGCTTTGAGGAGCTCAAGAGAAGATTAGCAAGTGCTCTAGTTTTGATTTAGCCTACGGGAGATGAGGGTTATAAGGTGTACAGTGATGCCTCAAAAAAGGGTTTAGGTTATGTGTTGATGCAGGGAGATAGGTTGATAGCTTATGCCTCACAGTAACTGAAGCCTTATGAGTTAAATTAATTGACCCATCACTTGGAATTGGCAGCAGTGATTTTTGCCTTAAAGATTTGAAGACATTATCTGTATGGGGTTTAGATGAGGATCTTTACTGACCATAAAAGTCTCAAGTACTTACTGAGTTAGAAAGAGCTGAATTTGAGACAAAGAAGGTGGACTGAGTTGCTTAAGGATTATGATTTGTTGATTGAGTATCATCCAGGAAGGGCAAATGTAATGGATGATGCCTTGATTAGGAAATCATCAATAGGCCACGTTCAAACAGTTTATCTTCCTTTACTGAAAGAGATGGCTAAGTTAGGATAAACTTGAAAGAGGAGGAACCCGAGTTTATGGTTGCTACTTTCAGAGTGAGACCGATACTCAGAGAGAAGGTTAGGGAGTTACTAGCACAGGATATAGAATTAAGCAAACTCTGAGAAGAAATTCAGAATGGCAAGAAATCTGAAGTGGTAGTGAGGGATGATGGACTCATGACTGTTGGAAATAGGTTTTGTATCCCAGATGTCAAAGAAGTGAAGGATGAGATACTAGATGAGGCACATAAAGCGCCTTATGTTATGCACCCAGGTAGCACCAGGATGTACAAAAATTTGAAAGAGCAATTCTGGTGGAAAGGCATGAAGAAGGATGTAGTAGAATATGCAAGTAAGTGTGAGGCAGGGAGTAGTGCCTCTACTAAGAACAAGTAAGCAAGGGCAGTGTCAGTGCAAGCCTCAATAGCAGGAGACAATAACAGGGTGGAGAGGAGCAGGAACATGGACCCCCAATGTGAGCATTGTGGGAAACTGCAAAGGGGAGAGTGCTTCAAGTTACTAAGGGCATGCTTTCGATGTGGAGAGAAGGGACACATAATCAGGGATTGTCCCTAAGTAACAGGGAATGAGGGGTCACGGTCACAAACCCCAAGGAAGGCTGAAACAGTGGGAACCAGACCAGTCACTGAGGTGGGCAGTTTTGGAGCTGCAATGAAGGATGTTCCTCCAAGAAGGCCAAGGGGTCAGGCACAGGCAAGGCTGTTTGCCATGATAAGGGAGGAAGCTGCAGTCGCACCTGAAGTTGTCACGGATATGGCTCAATTATTCAATTCTGGAATATATGTTTTAATTGATTCAGGTTCCATGCATTCATTTGTTTCTGCAAGTATGATGTTGCATGATGTGAATTCAGTGCCTCTGAATAGTCCTTTGCTTAATAGTACACCTCTAGGGAGGAATTTTATAATCAGTCAAGTGTATAAGGGTTGTGAACTCTTCATTGATGATGCTAGACTGGTAGACTTACTACCTCTAGACCTTAAAGGCTTAGATGTTATACTTGGAATGGATGCCATGGAAAAGTATCAGGCGAAGTTAGATTGCAGCCTTAAGTAAGTGGAATTTGATATGGGTAACGAACAGAAGGTGATTTTTAGGGGGGACAAGAAAGTACCATCACCAAGAATTATTTTTGCTTTGCTAGCTGACAGGATGATGAAAAAGGGGTGTGAAACCTTCTTGGCACATGTTGTGGAGGCTGATGTGAATGAAAGGAGGTTAGAGGATTTTTTGATTTTAAGGGAATTTCCTGATGTGTTCCCAGAGGACTTACCTGGTTTGCCACCTGTGAGGGAAATTGAGTTTTCCATCAACCTAATTCCTGGAACTGCACCTATTTCCATACCACCTTATAGAATGACTCCTGTTGAGTTGAAGGAGCTTAAGGAACAGTTAGAGGAACTATTAGAGAAGGGGTATATGAGAACGAGTTCGTCACAATGGGGAGCGCCAGTTTTTTTGTTAGGAAGAAGGATGGGACATGGCGAATGTGTATCCATTATCGGAGACTCAACAAGGTGACCATCAAAAATAAGTATCCTCTGCCCTGGATTGATGATCTGCTTGACCAGCTGCAGAGAGCAAGGGTCTTTTCTAAGATTGATCTCAGGTCGGACTATCATCAGCTCAGAATCAAGGAATCTAATGTGAGTAAGACAGCTTTTAGGACTCATTATGGGCATTACGAGTTCCTAGTTATGCCTTTTGGTTTGACCAATGCTCCAGCTTCTTTTATGGATCTTATGAATAGGGTCTTCAGGTAGTACCTAGATTGGTTTGTCATAGTGATTATAGATGACATGCTGGTGTACTCCAAGAGTGAAGGGGAACTTGAGGAACATCTCAAGATAATACTGCAAACTCTGAGGGAGAGGGAACTTTATGTCAAATTCAGCAAATGTGAATTTTGGCTCCATAAGTTGGTATTCCTTGGACATGTAATTTTTGAGAATGGGGTACATATTGATCCAAAGAAAATTGAAGCAATGGTGAAGTGGCCTGCACCCAAGATAGTGACAGAAGTGAGGAGTTTTCTGGATCTGGCAGGTTACTATAGGAGGTTCGTGGAAGGATTCTCTATGATTGCTGCTCCACTAACTATGTTATTGAGGAAAAATCAGAAATTTATCTAGAGTGAAAAATGCCAGAAAAGCTTTGAGGAGCTCAAGAGAAGATTAACAAGTGCTCCAATTTTGATTTTTCCTACTAGAGATGAGGGCTATACAGTGTACAGTGATGCTTCAAAAAAGGGTTTAGGTTGTGTGTCGATGTAGGGAGACAGGGTGATAGCTTATGCCTCGTGGAAACTGAAGCCTTGTAAGTTAAATTATGCGACCCATGATTTGGAATTGGCGGCAGTGATTTTTGCCTTAAAGATTTGGAGACATTATCTGTATGGGGTTCAGATGAGGATCTTTACTGACCATAAAAGTCTCAAGTACTTATTGAGTCAGAAAGAGCTGAATTTGAGACAGAGAAGGTAGATTGAGTTTCTTAAGGATTATGATTTGTTGATTAGATATCATCCAGGAAGGACAAATGTAGTGGCGGATGCCTTGAGTAGGAAATCATCAATAGCCCACATTCAGACAATTTATCTTCCTTTACTGGAAGAGATGGCCAAGCTTAGGATAAGCTTGAAAGAAGAGGAACCCGAGTGTATGATTACTGCTTTCATAGTGAGACCAATACTCAAAGAGAAGGTTCGAGAGTTACAAGCACAAGATACAGAATTAAGCAAGCTCCGAGAAGAAATTCAGAATGGCAAGAAGTCTGAAGTGATAGTAAGGGATGATGGAGTCATGACTGTTAGAAATAGGCTTTGTATCCCAGATGTCAAGGAAGTAAAGGATGAGATATTAGATGAGGCATATAATGTGCCTTATGCTATGCACCCAGGTAGCACCAGGATGTACAGAGATTTGAAAGAGCAATTCTGGTGGAAAGGCATGAAGAAGGATGTAGCAGAATATGCAAGTTAAGGCCATTTTCCATTCCTAAGTGGAAGTGGAAAAGGATAAACATAGATTTTCTGATAGGTTTGCCCAAAACCAATAGGAAGTGTGTTGCCATATGAGTTATTGTTGATCATTTGACAAAGTCAGCCCATTTTCTGGCAATTAAACAGACTGATTCTTTCCATGTGTCAACAAAGAAGTATATTGATGAGATAATGAGAATATATGGAATTCCTGACTCTGTAGTTTCTGACAGAGATCCTTGGTCTACTTCGAGATTATGGGGAAGTTTACAAGAGGCTCTAAGAACTAAGTTAAGTTTTAGTACTACTTTTCACCCTTAGACAGATATGTGGGTCCTTACAAAATTATTGAGAGAATTGGACCATTAGCCTATAGGTTGGCTTTGCCACCAGAATTATCCTAGATTCATGATGTCTTCCATGTTTCCATGTTGAGGAGATATAGATCAGACCCCTCTCACATCATTCAGACCTTTCAGGTTCAATTAAGAGATGATCTGAGTTATGAGGAGGTTCTAGTGGAGATCTTGGATACTAACGAAAACGTCCTCAGGAAAAATACATTACAACTAGTAAAAGTCCTGTGGAGAAATCATTCTGTAGAAGAGGCCACGTGGGAGCAGTTGGAAGCCATGAAGGAGAGGTATCCCTACCTTTTCCATGACTCAGGTAAGAGTTTCGAGGATGAAATTATTATTTTTTAGAGGGGGAGAAATGTTAGCCCCCAAATTTTTTTTAGTTAAGCATGATTTAAATAATTATGAGATTTGGATAATTGAATTTTGGGAGTTAAATTTTTTATTAAGTATTATTATTTTTACTAGTAGAATTTATTTCTAGGGTCACTTGAATTAAAGGTAGAAAAGAAAATTCATAAAAGGGTATTTTGGGTGGATTACTTAAGGTTAGAAACACTAAAGCATTAAAGGAAGGGTACGGTGGGATTTTCTAACCCATTAAGGGTAGAATGGGAAGAGGAAAAGGTTGTCTTGTAAATAAGAAGACCAAAAAAGTGAATGAAGGAAAGAAAGAGGGAAAGAAGAAGAGAGGTTTCTATGAAGTTGAGAAAGAATAGAGTTTTGGATTAGATTACATCTTTTCTTAGTCTTAAAGAGAGAGTTTGAGGTTATTCAAGAAGGGAAAAAGAAAGAGGAAGGGAAGAGCTT